>ML818156.1:185657-196784 GCA_009831015.1 Picea engelmannii
GAATCAAACAGACAGATGTGCTTTATCCAAGGGTGACTCATTATGCTGCCAATAAAGAAAATACTTTTCCCATCCTCTTTTTGGGGTATATTTGATTTTTTTGTTCTTTTTGATGATTTTGAAAAAAAATAAAGGAATATTACATTACAACGGAGGAACGAGTACAACAAACATACAAGCTCGAGGCACAAGGACAAGACTGATGTTCTGGGAAATGATACTCAGGAAAAATCCTCCAGTGGCCAAAGGTGTTAAGACGCAGAAGCAAACTATTACAAGGTTGATGGGTAAGGTATGCAAATGCAGTTGATGAACACACGATGGTAACGTCCTTCGATGTAAGTTTAACGAGCCCAGAGAAGGGAAGCTCGGTGATTTTTCATATTTAGAGAGTCCGAAAAAGCATAAAAGGAAACTCCATGGGGGTACCTTTTTCGACAATAGTCTAGTCGGTTCGAAAAAGGGGTAAACTAGCACCGATTAGACATCAATTCAAAACCATTTTAACGAGTGTGACAAGGACAAGATCACTTGGTTATTTTTTCAATTTTAAGGAGTCTGAAAAAAGCTTAACTATGGACTCCGTCAGGAATGTTCTTCTGGACCATTTTAACAAGTGTGAAATAATAAGGTCACTCGGCGATCTTTTCAATTTTAGGGAGTCTGAAAAGATCTTAACTATGGACTCCATGGGGGTTTCTTTTTCATAAATTTAGTCCCTCAGGCCCGAAAAAGGAATAAAATTATACCTAAGGATACTCTTCTAAAGAATGGACATTCAATAGAGTATTCATTTGTTCATATAGTTGACCATCCGGACCGAAAAAGGGGTAAACTACCGCCGGACAGACGTGACTTCAAATTTCAGTTTAACGAGCATGAAAGATCACAAGATCGCTCGGCAATCTTTTCATGTTTAGAGGGTCTGAAAAGGGCTTAAAAGGAGACCCGTTTAAGGAATGTTCTTCTGGACCAGTTTAACGAGTGTGAAGAAACAAGGTCACTCGGAAATCTTTTCATCTTTAAGGAGTCTGAAAAGGGCTTAAAAGGAGACTCCATTATGGTTACTTTTCTCAGTTAATCCGAATGAGATCGAAAAGCATAAATGTAGTCTCGCCGGATGTTGCTTTCGGATCTCAAAGTGATCTTGAAAAACAACAAAGTTAGCTCATGATAGACTCTTTGTGGGTCGATGCTTGGCATTTCCTCATAAGACCAGGCAAAAACATCGCAGAATTCTTTGAAAAGATCCGTATAAATTTGAATCTCTTCGGGGGAGCAATTCGCTCCGACGAAGACATTCTCCATGATGGCATGGTTTCAGGAGATATTGATAGGTATAATTTCAATGATAGTCACCATATTTCCCTTAGCATAAATTTCCTATGTAGCTAAGAGGTTAATAGGACACGTCTGATCTCCTGTCATGGTGATAGTGAATTCTCCTACTTCGATTCAGTGTAACTCTGGGAGGAAATATGATCTGTGATGAAGATCTTCCCAAGGTTCGTCCGGACTAGTCATTGCTTCTATTACAACTTTGTCAGAAGGAAATACTAAGTCTAACGAATCGGTATTGGTGAGAGAACCTTGAGCCCAGATAGGCTCAAGAGGTGGATCCAACTCTTGTGCAGGAGTCGGATCAGGAGTGGCTAAAGCTTGCTGGAATAAAGAGTACGCTACTTCAGCGGCTGACAAGGGCATGGACATGCCGAAGTGCCCTGTATCATCCATCGTAGCTGATGGGGAAGGAAGAATCCATGGATCTTGAAAGTAGGTCATGCGGAACGATGAGACGTGAAAAATCTCATCCTTGTGGTGAGTCGATATAAACTTGACATCGCCATGAGGATATGGGTAATCGAAAGTACCCATCAAAGATGGGCACAAAACAACTCCTACGTTAACAACACCGGCTTGAGGATTATCAATCATGGGAACTGTGGATGCCCCCAAAGCTGGTTCGGGTCTAGAGAAGGACAATTGATCGATGGTCACTATCCGGCCTTCATGCGGAAATAATAAGACTCGAAAAAATGTAGCGACCACAGCTTGCATAGCATAAGTCCAACTACGACCTAACAAGAGATTGTAGTCGAGGGGGGCATCGACTACCTCTACTTCGACGCACATGGTCTTCCCTCCTAAATGCATAGGGAAAGAAGGAATGATGCCATGTGGTTGGAATGAATGACCGTCAAACGCAGTAAGGAGAGTAGGTGATGGAGACAACTCAGGATGACCAATGGCTTTCCAGCATGCTAACGACATAATGTAAGTCGAAGCGTCCTCGTCGACCACTGTGCGGAAGATATTCTGTGTAAAAAAATTTGTGGGATGAGCCACTACTATCTGACACACGACGTGGTAAGGAAGACGAGGCTTCAAGTCAGTCGTATCTAACATGATGGTACCCAGGTTACAAGTCTCATTAGAGCCTAAAGCAGTCAGCAAGGCTTTTCTCTAAGCAGGGCAACTTTAGAGGACCTCCAAAGTGGACATAGCACAAGGGGTTTGAGATAAATAATCCACCACAGAGTAATTATGGGTGTCCCTTGCATTTGGATTGTGAGAATCTTTCTTAAATGCACCCTTTAGAATGTGTGTCATTGTTTCACCCAACGTATTCTCGATCTGTAGAGGAAGAGATGGGATCTTGGCTTCTTTACCCTTTTCAGAGGCGCTTGGTTTACTATAGTCGTGCGCTCTAGTCATTATTAAAGCATCACCCCTAACCATATATACATTCATGGATGAGGAATTTTTTGGAGGAGGGCAGGTTTCTTGGCTGCCCCCTTCGGCACTTGTAGAGTCTTGAGTTAAATTTTGCCCGTGCTGAAAGGGATTAGTCAACACGGCTTCCTGTTGCTGTGTGACAAACTTCTGGGCCTCTACAAGTTGAGGACATAGATGGGTCGGGTGGTCTTCCGCACACAAGTTGCATGGATATCTCGCCTTCCTCTTTTCTGTGGTGCCCTTGCCAGCATTGTCAGTGGGTTTTTTCTCCCCCTTACCCTTCTTTCGTTTTTTTTTCTTCCCTTCAGGCTGCTGGTTGGCCTTTGGGTTAGTCGTCTGTACAGAGTGTACTTCCGACATTTGGGTAGGAGGAGCAGCCAAAGCAGTAGTCTGGCTGGCCACTAAGTGTTGTATGGATAATTGTTGCAATTGTTTTGTCAATTACTTAGCGGGCTTGGTTTGTGCTGAACCAACAATACCATCGGCATGTGGCCCAACTCTCTATCTAGTTTTATCCAGGATTGATCATGGAGCATCCGGCAGGATGTTGTATAATAGACCAGACTGAGAATAGATGAGCTCAAACTGTTGAGCCCTCATGATGGCATCTTCTTCGGAGAAAACTCCTGAAGTCGCGACGTCTTTGGATAATTGTGGGACTAAATACTTAAGGAACCACTCAAGCAGGAATGCTGGTGGGACTAGTACCTTGATTAGACTCTTTCAGTGTCTCCACTCTCGGATATGATCAGAGATATGGTCTGTTGTCGTCTGTTCGAAATTAACAAGCATCTCTATGACCACGTCGTATCTCATAGGTAACTGGAAATGGTTAAGGAAGGCCATAGCCAGTTTGCCAAAAGAAGAATATTGTGAGCGATCAAGCTCGATGTACCATTTCGCGGCACTCCCAATAAGAGTGTGTTGAAACAATCACAACTAGACATAGTCATCTTTCAGTGAGTTAGATGAACACCAAAGGTGGAAAGTAGTCACGTGATCACCTGGATCTTCGTTAGGCTTGGCCTCGAACTTTGGAATGTCTGAAGGCAACTTCGTTGGCATAGGAGGCCAATGCGGATCGTGACAGATAGGATCATTTAACAACCTTTTCAAATATGGAAAGTGTAACATCTCCAGGAATGGTAGTTTGGGTTGCTACTGATAGCCAGGGGAAAAGGGTCCTGGAGTTTGACTAGCACCAGGTTGCCAGGGAAAGTTTGGCTGTTGGCCTGGAATCTGGTAGAAACCATGGCCTTGACCAGCGTAAGGGATTTGCATCTGTGGAGACATCATTGGATGATTCCCCATAAAGGACATAGGATGTTGGGCATTCATCGTGTTTGATGGACTTTGGGAAGGATTACCCCATGCCGGTCCCGATGGGAGAGGCATAGAAGTCTGTCTGGGGTGCCATTGACTGTGGAAAGAATTACCCCAGAACAGCATTCCAGAGGAAGGAACAGATCATTGTCCTGAGTTCCAAGGTCCTGGTATATGTGCCCCTAGCGCAGGAATAGTACCTTGCACTGGAGTAGACTGTCCAAAAATAGGTGTGCCTCCAGATGGGAAAGTAGTGGATGCGAAAGTGTTATTACCAAATGTATTGTTCCAAACAAATGGTGACGAACCTACCGACAGAGTTTGCGCAGGTGTTCCTTGACTCCCAGCTCCAAATGAACTCATGTGTGTAGGCTACCCGGTGGACTGCTGATGCAGACCACCAAGCGGAGGGGACGAAGGAGATATATGACCTCCAGTGTAAGGAAAAGCATTGAAAGGGATAGGAATGCCCCCAAGTTGACCTTGCAGAGGAGAGTTAGAGATCCCTGCCCCCAAACCCAAAGTCTGTAAAGTGGAGTAAGTGAGTGCAGGACTGGTGCCCGAACTAGGCATACCATATGAGAACGGAGGGCCTATCGCACTAGGTGTGAAGGGTGGTGTGGCCGCCGCAATAGATGGGGATAGGCCACTGTGCGACGTAGTTGCGGTCGAGACCGTAGTGGCTTGGACTGACGATGGAAAGTTAGGAGATGCTTCTCCTGTGGTAGCAACGGTGATGGGAATGGAATAATTCCTAGAGGAAGTAACAGCGTTTGTTGCCATAGTTGTGTGAGGCACTGACAGGCTTTCATAAAATTGAATTGGCACAATAACTTGCGGCCAAGTATCAGTGGTTGGGGTTTCAACCAAACCAATATTGGTGATTGATTCCTCTCGGAATTGTTCGGGCTCAATGGTTTGAAACCCAGTTGCTTCGAAAGACCCTTGTTGGTCTAGCCTCCGCCTCAATGGTGGCAGGGGTGGCTCCAGTATAACCGGCGGCAGGCCCAAAAGCCTTCGTGACCAGCGGAGCCCTGAATCCTCCACAGTGTGAGAAGATCCACGACACGCTAAGTTATTCTACATGATCAAACAGTAACACACACTAAAAAAGAAGCCCCTAAGAGATAAATCAAGAAAACACTAAACTAGTTGGAAGAACAGTTACAACAACCAACACTAGAGCAACTTACTGGTGCAAGTGAAACTCGAAAACAGAAACACCCTCCGGGTATACTCTACAAAGCGTGGCCAAATGTATGTCCTAGGTACCACGGTATACCCCCGTAGTCACCTGTGTATGTCCCTAAAAATATTGGCAACTAGTTTTTCAGCATGCGAACAGTCACCAGGCGGGTACAGTCGATAGTCGGGTAGACCACAATGAGCAGGGTATCAAGCCCGAAACATGTCAAGGGTATCGAGAGCAGATGGTCTGGAAGACAACTGAGGACCTCGAACGGATTCAAGACCCACGAAGCCTCGTGGCAAATGCAAACGACGGAATCCCTTAACAAATCCTCGATATGTGTTCTCCACTACGCTCGGTCCAGCTTTGGAGGGGTTATCTCTGCTACCTTTCCTTACACAACCTCGTGTTTAGCCCCTGAGTTAGAGGGGGGTCCCGGATAACTTTCATGTAACTGGACTTCTACACTCTCTATGACAGACTCCAATGTTTGGTTTCAGTGGCCTTGGAGAATTTACTCTCCAACCTATTCCAAGGCCCTAGTCCTGAGCTAGTGTATGCACCCTACAAACGAAAGATTCTAATAGATTTTAAATTAGCGTTGCTTTTAATGGGATTTTTTATGTCACAAGGTATGAAGCTGAAACTGATGGTGTGTAAAGACTCAATGCAAAATGAACAAGAAATGCTTGGAAACAAAAACTTTTACAAATAATGCAAAAACCAGCAACTTTTCAACAATAAAGACTTCTTTTTATTTTAAACTTTTCTAAGATTTCATGCAGCAAACATAAAGGAATTCCGCTCAATCTGCGAGCTACTTATGCTTTAAATGCACTGCAAAAACTTATGAAAAAAGACTTCTTCCTAGCTACAAATGTAGCAACACAATCTTCAAACAAAGAAGCAAATGAAAAGAGATAATTTTTTTTATTTGAGTGCTAAATGAAGCAACAAAGGGAAAATGCCGACAAGCACAAAAAAAAGAAAACAAAATAAAATTATGGCTTAAAGCGCAGATCACAAAGAACCAGAGAAAAGATGCACAGTGGCAATCAAGAAAGAACTGACTCTTACGCTTGTCTAAAAACCATAAAACAAAATCATTTTTTTTTTCTTTTTCTTTTTAATCAACAATCAACTAAGAAAAAACCAGGCTAAGGATGAGAGGCCCTAACCTACTGAATGTGAAGCCCTAGACTCAAACCCCTGAGAGGAACACTTATCACCACAGGAGGGGATGACTGCCCCACCCAGGCTGAAAAGAAACCAGTCAATCCCGCGACTGTCACTGAAACAGCACGCGTGCAAATGCATGCTGAGCTATAACAGCGCATGGATACCCGCAAGAAAAACTTGCACAGGCCACAGGTCTGTATAAATGCTAAGACAAAACAAAATACAGGCAGCCCAGACCTGAAAAAGGCCTCTGGTATTGACAACCAGGGTCTCCTAAAGGCTTGGATGCTTCTTCTTCAATAGAAAAGAAAAATAATTGCAAAAAGAAAAAAAATGCAATAAAGCAGACTGAGACAAGACTGTAAACCAGCAAGACCCAGATAGGATCCAGAAAGCCCCCTAAGAATGTAAAATTCTGACAGGGAAGAGGAGACTGCCTCTTAAGCTCTCTGAGCCCTACATGCTACTGAAACCACTACAGCAGGCATTCAAATGCGGGTTGTAGAAGCTTAGGGCGCGGGTTACATGCGTGCAGGCCTTCTGCAGGCCGTGTGTACCTCTGTGTGTCCCGATAATAAATGTCAATCACAGTCAAGGAAAAACTGGTATAAAGAACTAGGTTCCCTGCTAGCTATGACCTAACAGAAAATAGACAAACAAAGAAACAAAAAATCTAATTCTTTGACTACCCAAAAACCTTCAACTAAATTCGTAAACCCTAAGAGTATCTATCCCCAGTGGAGTCGCCAATTCTGTTGTTGGGAAATAATATCCTATGGACTAACAAGCTAGGGCTTTAAACTTGCATGCAGATCATGACCCTTAAGAAATCACTTTTAACCTACCACCCCAAACCTAAAACCCTTTTTCACATGCAAACATGGAAAGAACCTACTAACCTTTTTTACTGATGTTTGGTGTAGATCCTCCGTTGCACTTTATCTTCTTGTTTCTGTTGCTCCTTCCAAAGACAATCCTGCAAACAAGACAAAACACTACGCATGCATGCTATTTTTCTACTAGAGGGTTAGAGATTAAGCATAAATCAAATAAAACATATATAAGTCATGAATTGGGACGGGAAAAGTATTCTTTACTAATCTCAAGATGAATCAACTTACAATAATGATAGAGATCGGCCACCACTCCTCGATCCTGATCCTGGGCTCCTCCTCTTCTTTTTCCTCCAACTGCTTTGCTTAAATTCTTCTTAGGATTGAGGAAAGGCTAAAGTGTTGGGACAAATGGATTTGGCAATTGGGCAGAGTTTCCTTGCTATCTTTTTCCTCTTCCAAATAGTACCCCTACCCCTTCTTTTATAGGCTAGAAGGAGCTAGGGATTTGGACAAACTCTCGGCCATGCATGGCCAGGAGTTTCAGTTAACTGACCCACAGCTTTTTGTCCCGTCGGCAACTTTCCTATTTTTGTGTTTTTTAAGGTAAACGCTGGATGTAGTGGGCCTGCTAGCGTTTGCCCGCAGGCTGTAGTGGGCCTGCTAGCGTTTTCTTTTGGATAAACACGGGTTGTAGTGGGCCTTCTAGCGTTTACTTTTTAAAAATGGAGTTTTTAGAAGAGTTGTTCAGTAGTTTTTTGGCAAAGAAGGGATATGAGTTGGCCTGATGCCAGGTAAGCATGTGTGGTGCAATTTAGGGTTATAACAGGGTGAGGTGATTTTAGACCATGTAGTCCCACAACCTATTCATCCATTGGTTGCAAAAATGTTCATGTCGATGCAGTCATCGGATGATCCCACTCTTCTTTTAGGGAGTGATGTGTCTACCGACTATGTTTTTAGCATTTTTGGTTCAGTATTTTCAAAACAAGGGGGCATTCTGCTCATTCTGAGCACACCCCCTCCAAGCCCTAGGATGGTTTCCTTTGATTGGAATGACCTTGTTCAGCCTCATCTTCCTTCCTCCACACCCTTTCAAATAAGGGTTGAAGTTAATTCAACAAACATTTATCGATGTATTGTGGATGAAGGAGCCTCAACAAGTATTTTATCCTCCTCTGTTTGGAAATTCTTGGGTTCTCCCAAGCTTCTGTCTAATTCACATGAGTTGTTGGATTTTTATAGACACCCTAGTGAATATTTGGGGGTTCTTCCTCAGTTGCCTATATCGTTTGGTGGGAATATTGTTCGTGTCAATGTTATAGTGGTGCAAGGCCCGTTAGATTTCAACATACTTCTTGGGCGTGATTATGTATATGTTATGAACGTTGTGGTATCTACACTCTTCCGGGTGATGAATTTCCCTCACAATGGAAGCATTGTCACTATTGACTAGCTGGCATCTGATAATCACCATCCTAATTCAGCATTAGTTCAGGCTTCCCCTTTACATGTTCCTAGTGTTTGTGTAGACTCCACCCCACCACGGGTTAATTATGTGGTGTCTTATCCTCGTTGTTCAATTGCTTCTGAGCAGGAACCTGTGTAACCATGTTTTCCCTCTCAAGACTTGGTCTCAGCAATTGATCCATTGGTTTATCCAATGGGGGCATGGGAACCCTTGCTTCCCTCTCTTGGTCCAAGTGGGCTTGAGTATCCTTCTAAGTCTGATCTCGTTGTTTGTGGATCCTCAAGCCCTCATGCTCATGATTCTTCGCTGATAGACTATGTCAATCCTGGCTAGAACCTCCATCGTCATATGGATTATGGTCAGTTTACTTCACCTATTGGGACTGTCGACCCTCGTTTGCATGATTTCTTAGATTTTGAATTGTCTTCAGATAAGGATATCCTTGAATCCATGACTATGTTTTCTATATCGTGGGAGGAATTACACCGTGGTTTGTGTTTTCTTCCCTTTTGGTAGACTTTCCAAGTTGACTATCGAAGAGACTCTTGGCCTGAGCCTAGTAGCGAGCTCTACCTGAACCAGTTTCATACATGAGTCGTAGCCTCCACGGGTATTCTTTTTATCCCTTTTCAGACCCTCTAAACATGAAAAGATTTATGAGTGATCTTGTGGCCTTTCAAGCTTGCTAAACTAAAATTTGAAGTCACGTCCATCTGGCGGTAGTTTACCCCTTTTTCAGTCCAGATGGTCAACTTTACGAACAAATGTATACTCTAAGAGATTTGGTTCCCTAGAAGAGTATTCTCAGGTATAATTTTAATCCTTTTCGAGCCTAAGGGACTAAATCTACAAAAAAGATACCCCCACGAAGTCCATAGTTAAGCTCTTTTTAGACTCCCTAAAATTAAAAAGATCATCGAGTGACCTTGTTCCTTCAAACTCGTTAAAATGGTCCAGAAGAACATCCCATATGGAGTCCATAGTTAATCTCTTTTCAGACTCCTTAAAATTGAAAAGATGATCGAGTAACCGTATTCTTTCACACTCATTAAAATGGTCAAAAAGAATATTCCTGTGGGAGTCCATAGTTAAGCTTTTTTCAGACTCCTTAAAAATGAAAACATTTCTGAGTGATCTTGTCTTTATCACACTCATTAAAATGGTTTTGAATAGACATTTAGTCGATGCTAGTTTACCCCTTTTTGAATTGACTAGACTATTTTCGAAAAAGGTACCCCAATGGAGTCTCCTTTTACACTTTTTCGGACTCTCTAAATATGAAAAATCGTCGATCTTACCTTCTCTGGGCTCTATAAAATTACATCGAAGGATGTTACCATTGTGTGTCTTATTAATCATGTTTTCATACCTACGTCTTTGGCCTAATGTCAGCTCCATGTTTCTCTCAATGAAACCATCTGAAGCATGCCTTATATGCAAGCCTTGTAGCACTTTACCTCTGCATCTTGACACATTTGGCCCCTGGAGGATTTTTCCCGAGTGTCCTTTTCCTGCATATGTCCCTTTTCCCTGGGCATCCCTATGTTCTGTGCACTTGGAACTAGTATGTTTGCGACACTCAATCCTCCTTTGTAATGTAGTATTCTTTTATTCTTTTTCAATATTTCCAAAATTATTGAAAAAGACAAAAAAATCAAATATACCCAAAAAAGAGGAAGGGAAAAGTATTTTCTTTTTATCGCCAGCACAATGAGTCGCCCTTGGACAAAGCACATCCTTTTGGGTTTTTTTCAAGCCCTGGGATTTAATATGACCTTAGGAAGTTGTTCTCTCTACATAGAGTTGTGTCCTCCTCAATTTGGTTATTCTTTCAAAACATATGGAGAGTTTGTGTTGCCTCCTGCATTGTGAACTTACATCAACATCATGTTGCCTGAGTGTCATCTTTTGTCATGCTATTGTCCAAGTGAAGTTTTTACCCAGCTTGAGTCAGTCCCTCTGCAGTATTGTCTCTTACCCCCATGCCCGGCCATCCCATCAACCCAATCAAGTCTTTGTTCAGAATCAGTATAGCCCTCATCTTGATCATCAATATCCTCTCGTCCGTTCATGACTAGTCATCGAAGACCTCTGGGTAGTGAAGTTGTACACTCGTATTTACACTCCTACCTGAGTTGTGAAGATTTTGAAGTTGTTTCTCGAGCTCTACAGGCCTCATCTCTAGCCATCAGGCCTTATTTTCTTCTGAAGATGGATACTATACATGTATATCTTCTTGATTTCGAGATGTAGGTCCGCTATGTATTGCTCTCAGCTACACTTTATATAGTTATCTGACATGGATCTACAATGTATTTGATTGGCAGCCATGATTGTATTTCATCCCGAGCATGGGTATGCCCACCTCAGTGAGACAATTGTTATTTTGCAGATGG
>ML818157.1:1742-36567 GCA_009831015.1 Picea engelmannii
GAATCAATCATGTTGCAGGGACTAACTTTGGACTACAACATCCTCACCTGGGGGGGATCAGATCACTAGCCAGTTCAACTCGAAGATAATTTTCAAACCACACCAAAGAACATACCATTTAGATTTGAGAAATTCTAAATCGACCATCCCACCTTCAAGGAGAACATCAACCAATGGTGGTGGGAGGAACTTCTGGATCAAGGGATAAGGATGTTCAAAATTTACAAAAAATTCAAGTACATCGAACAAAAACTCAAGGAGTGGAACAAGGAAGTCTTTCGAAATACAAACCAGGGGAAAAAGAGAATCGAGGAAAGAATGAGGAAACTATAGGAACAATGCATCGAAGAGGGATACACAGAGGATCAGAAAAAATAAGAGATCTAATTGACCCAGGAATGTGAAGCAGGATGCCAGTAGGAAGAAACCCTGTGGTGCCAAAAGTCCAGAATAAGGTGGCTAAAGGAAGGGGAGAGGAATAATAAGTTTTTTCACTAAACAACTATAGAAAGAAGATCCCACAACAAAATATTGAAGATTAGGGATTAGGACAGGATCGAAAGAGAATCCCACCAGGAAATTGAGAAAACACTGGTCAACCACTTCCAGGGGATAGCCCAGGAACCTAACCAAGACAAATTGATGGCCATACAAAGAATATTTCAGCACATCCCCAAGATGGTCACAGAGGAGAAAAATGTTGGCATAAGCAAACCCATCTCCAAGGAATAAATAGACCAAGTGGTCCAGGAGATGCCCAACGGAAATGCCCCAGGCCCGGATGGTTTCACAGTGGAATTCTTAAATTCTTATGAGGAAGTGGTTAGGCATGATATTTAGGAGGTGGTGGAGGACTCCAGGAAATCAACAGCCATCCTAAAAGATCTAAATTCCAAAATGATCACTCTAATCTTGAAATAAAATGAAGTTAGGACCCTAGACCGCTACAGGCTTATATCCTTATGCAATGTAGTTTACAAGATAATATCCAAAGTCATAGCCAATAGACTAAAACCACTCCTTCCCACAATGATCTCATAGGAACAGGCGACTTTTGTGGAAGGAATACAAATCTTGGACAATATCATCCAAGCCCATGAGATCATTCACACGCTGAATACCCAAAGGAGAGGGGGGATGATAATCCAACTTGATCTGGCGAAGGCTTATGACAAAATAAGCTGGCACTACATGGATAATATGTGTGAAGCCTTTGGGTTTACCCAACACTAGATCAACTGGATAGTCACTCTAGTATCAACTACAAGATACTTTCTACTAATCAATGGAGCCCGAGCCAAACATTTTTTTCCATCCATAGGCATAATAAAAGGAGATCTGATGTCCACCTTCCTATTCATTCTAATGATGGAAGTGCTAAGAAGAAGTTTAAAAAGCACAATTGCAGCTGGGGAAATAAAAGGCATCAAACCTTTTGAAAATTGTCCAACCTCCACACACCAACAGTTTTTTGATGATACCCTACTCCATGGAACACCCTGTAAATGTGTTTAACCTACACAAAATATATCTAGCTAAACAATGATACACACATTTGCAGAGAAAATTTGAGAAAGAAGAAGAAGGAGAGAAAGAATGAAATAATTCTCATTAACCGTTGTGAATAATGAATAATTTACACATGATATATTTTGTATAACTCAATGAGTTCGAATGGAGGATAACCAATGCACAATAGTGGTGGTATAAAGTGATCTAGACACACACCAACAGTTACGGGAGTGAACTTCCACGTAGTCTAGTCTCTCAGGTAGTTACGGGAGTTAACTGCCACCTAGTTGAGTTAACTAGTCAACTAGTATTCAATTAACTGACTGAACAGAGAGTAGTGAGGATGTGCCACTTTCATGATGATGCCGATGCAAGGTCGAATTAGCATGGTGATGATCCCAATATTGCATGGTGACAAAACCAATGCAACATCTTAACTCAACTCAACTAGTCAAATTGAAGTGTCAATTGAAAGAGAATATTTTCCAGGTGGAATATCCTCCCCTAAATTATAGGAGACTAGATAATGACTAATTATAAATAATAAACAAGGAAAAACCTTAATAAAAATAAATCCTAGGTGTCTTTGAAGTAACTGTGACGCCCCCCTTGAACATCACTATGATGAAAATAAATATTGGGTCCCGGCAACGAGGCCATGTTAGGTACCCAAGTACAAAAGATACACTAGAAATAAAGTAAGGAAAGAGGGAAAACCTCATGGGAAAAACCCCCCCTCAAGGTACAATGTATGTAAAAATAAGAACTACAGTTGCTGGGAAACTGTGTCCTTCACTCCAAGATGACTTCGCAAAGAGTGGAACTTCTACTCAGTGAAGGTCTTGGTGAATATCTTTGTCATTTGTTCTGTTGAAGGATAGAACTGTAAGTCGATGATCCCCTCATGTAATAATTTCAGGATGTAGTGCATGTGGATCTTGATGTTCTTCGTCTGCTGCCTATGATTTGGATCTCTGCAGAACTTCAGAGTGCTCTGGTTGTCACACCAGATGACGATCGGTCGATGAAACTGAATGCCAAACTCAATGAAAAAATGTTGTATCCGCATAGCCTGAATGGTTATGTTAACTACCTGTTTGTACTCTGCCTCGACTGAAGATAGAGTAATGGAAGATTGCTTCTTGCTCGACCAACAGATAGGCCCAGAAACAAGAATGATTTTGTAACCAAATGTGGACTTGCAATCAGTTATATTTCTAGCCCAATCGGAATCAGTAAACTCGATGAGATCTAATGTAGAGTAAGTTTCATAATGAATCCCAAAGGTGATGGTTCCCTATACGTATCGAAGGATATGCTTTGCAGCCTTCTAATGTCATGCGGCTCCTGCATGAACCTGGAAACTGCGCCAACTACATATGAGAGGTCTAGTCTGGAGTGTACAAGATACAACAAAATCCCCACTAGCTGTCTATACAGTTTGTTGTCAACCAGTGGAGTTTCCCCGCTATCCTCAAGTTTAAATCCTGATAGGAAAGGAGTTGGAACAAATTTGTAGTCTGTCATGTGAAATCTCTCAAGGAGATCTCGTGCATACTTGGCCTGAGACAATTTGATGCCTGATACATCCTGATTGATCTCGACTCCAAGGAAGAAGTGTAGCAGACCCATGTCCATCATCAAAACTTGTCATGTAGAATCCTCTTGACTACAGCAATCGCTAAAGTCGAGCACCCAATGATCAAAAAATCATCAACACAAAGAACTAAAGGTAGAAGTGAATTAGCTACCCTGAGCATGTAGACATTTGGGTCTGATTTACAACGTACAAATTTCTATGACAACAAGTAGGAGTCCATCTTGGTACACCATGCCCTCGGAGCCTTCTTGAGGCCCTAAAGTGACTTCTTCAGTCGACAGACCAAATATGAGTCCTACATAAATCCATGGGGCTTCTCCATGTATATCTCCTCAGAGAGATCACTGTGAATAAATGCATTCTTCACATCCATCTGATGGACTTACCATCCCTTGGATGCCATAATGGCATGTGCCAATCGTATGGAATCCATCTTCACTACTGGAGCGAAGGTCTCATCATAGTCAAGACCATGAACCTGCTAAAAAATTTTGGAGACAAGCCCGGCCTTGTGCCTACTGCTCTGTCCATCCACTTCTCTTGGTCCTATAGACCCATATGCATCTGACAAGTTTCATCCCAGAAGGAAGGGAACCAGATCCCAAGTCTAGTTCTCGAGGAGGGAGTTGTACTCCTCCTGCATGGACGACTCCCAAGAGGGATTTCCAACAGTCTCACCATAATACTGTGGATCTGAATAACAAACCAAGAAAATATTCTTGGAGGGAAATGGTTCAGTGGAAATGAGTGAAATAGGAGGCTCCTTGAAATTAGATCGATTCCTCCTAGTATTTATTGGATCACTAATGAGATCCCCTGAAGCCTAAAGAGTAGTTTGTGCCCACTTGGGCCTATTCTCTATATATTCAAATACATTTGGATGCTCTGACTCTGCATTCAACCATACTAACTATGAATCTGAATCATCTTATTCCTCTGAATCAGAACTCTCATCTGAAGAAGAGTCAGTATGTGCATGCTCATCATCTCAGATAGGTGGAAGAGTGAAGGTGTATGCATGCAGTTGTTGAGGTATATGCGAGACACTTTCCTCAAATTGGAAAGTATGATCAATGATGAGCCATTCTAAGGAAAGATCAATAAGCTGATATCCCTTCACACCATCGAGGTATCCAACAAAAATTCACTCGGTGCTTTGTGAATCAAGTTCTTTCCTCTTTTCAGAGGGAATCCGGGCCCATGCATGTGAACCAAAAATGCTAAAGTGGGCCACATTCAGTGTGAGGCCACTCAAAGCCTCATAGGGGGTATTATCCTTGATATATCTATGAGGAGATCTATTTTGGATTTATGTTTCACAATTAAGTGCTTCGTCCTATAGTCTCTGTGGTAGTGACTTTTCATGCAGCATGCAAGATGCCATCTCCTCTAGAGATCTGTTTTTCTGCTCAACAACTCCGTTTTGTTGTGGAGTATAGGGAACTGTGTGTTGTCACTGGATCCCTTCCTCATGGTAAATATTATGGATTTCATGACTTACATACTCTCCCTTTTTAACAGTTTGGAGGACTTTTCTATTCTTTCTGGATTGTGTCTCAACCAAGGCTTTGAAATATTTGAGGTGTGGAAAGAGCTCAGATTTTTTCCTGAGAAAGTAGATCCAAGTAAAACGTGAGAAATCATCAACAAAAATGAGAACAAACCTCACTTTGTTGATTGATGGATGCAGAAAAGGACCCTTACGGTAACTGTGGATCAGATCTGAAGGTGTAGAGGATCTTTGAGACTTTCCCTTGTCGAATTTCTCTTAAGGGTGTTTCCTGAGAACACATCCCTCACACACTCCCTTGGAGAAATGGATGTCTGGTAGACCATCAACCAATCTGTGCTTGATAATTTGTTGCATGTATCTGAAATTCAAATTTCCAAACCTTTCATGCCATATCCTACTACTTTCATTCGCACGAGTAAGTAGTAAAGAAGAATGAGGTTCAATGAATTCAGAAAATGTATACAATATAGACTGATGATTTACCTCACCGGTAGGAACCCTAGAGTTGGTTTGCATGTCATAGATGTCCATGGGATTTGGTGTGAATATGAATCTCTTTCTGGTGCTGGAATTCATCATATGATACATGGAGAGTGTTTTTCCTGAGTTTGTATTTTAAGGCTCTAAAATACATCGTCAAGCCATCCAAAATGGTAGAGAAATATAAGGATAAAAAGGTTCGTTATATGAAAAGGGTTATTGTTGGTTCCTTAACTGTCTCTCTCTAGCTTCCCAGTTTTCCTGAATACTAATGTCTCTTTCAATTACTGCCCATGGACGTTCTAACTCAACCCGGTTATTTGTTGTCTGTAGGATGGTGTTAAACAAATTCAAAGCAATGCTCATTTGATCTGATAGTCCAAGTTCAATATTAGGTTGTCTTGTAACTGGGAGAGTCATGAGGGATAAAGATTGAAAGGATAAATTCGTGTATTTTCTTTTAAGGGTTCGCTATTTCTTCTTCAAAACATGTAAAAAGAACTCCAAAAAAACTTGAATTAATAGTATGATGAAACTAAAGGCTCTTTCTGGTGTCTGAGATAAATTTTGAAAAGAGGATATGCATGAAATGAAGAGAAAACCTAAAGATTTCGAATAAGGTGAGTTATCAATTAAGGAGGAATCTCACTTTATCGACACGGGAAGAAAATAGTCAGTAAAAACTCTTAATGAAGCATATGATATTGAAATCTAAAACATTTGCAGGTCTTGTATTTGTTGATAGACAATACAGAGGAAAGGTTGTAAACGACTAAATTGCAAGAATAATTAATTACCACAGTAGAGATTGTACTAAATTGCAGTTAGGCATTCATCGAAGAGATATATGAAAAATATGAAACAACAGAGAAACACATAACTCAAACTTGACCAGATCTGGAATATTCAATTTGTATTTGTACTAATTCAAAAATATCTTCAAATTCTTCTTTACAATGCGCCCAACAAAAGCCCTAGATCAGTATCCTGAAATTATATTTATACTAGACCACTGATGATTGTTGGTTGGTGATCTCCTAATTCCTAGGGGAAAAGAGTTACAAGAATTGCAAACCCCAACCGTTTGCATGATTATCATTTATTTTCCTATCATCTCAATAATATAAGTTTTCAAAATGATACTTCATTGTTTTATTGAATTATTTCCTTCTTTTGACCTGATACATTTAATACATTTTTCAAGAAAATGTACGAAATTTCTAGGATGCTCTGGAAAATACTTTTCTTCAATTAGATAGAATTTTCTCTGAGTTTCTGGAAGATGATCTTCAATCCCCTTACCAGTAAACTTAATTTATTGCAATTTTAAGTTTGTCTTCACTAGCCACCTGTCTATTAGGGTAACATCCATTTCCTTCAAATGTGAAATTTCCATTTGAAATTCATTCAAACCCTCTTTGAAATTCAAGTGGTGTCTTACAATGTTTATATGTCCTAATTGCCCAATGAAATTGTCTCTTCCAATACCTAATGATTCCTTGTCCAATAAATCAAAGATTATTTCACAGTCATCTTTGATTTCTTTGATTATTTTCTTATTTTCTACTATGTTGTTATCCCATACCTTGAGCATGATATCGCCTCTTATCTGCTCAGTGACATAAAGCTTTGGAATTTTTGATACTTCTTCATTTTTAGAACATACAACTTCCTTTTGGAAAGTGGCCCTTGCTGCTTTAGCTTCTTTTTCTTCAAAAATAATATTATCAAGAGCATTTCTTTCTTCCTGAAAATAATTCTAAATAATATCTACTTGGGAGATTACTTTCTGTTGCTCGACTTCTACCTTCGCATGTATTTCCAGTGATTGGTCCTGAAAAACTTCCGGATCTATAACCTATCCTTTTATTGAATTCAATTTATCCTGTAGTTGTCTTACCAATTCTTCTTGCCGAATAACCTGTATTTGGATAGTCTGCATCTTCTCATTCATCTCATCTAGACTTGACTTAAGCGATTGAATTTCTTGCTTGTCAACAACTCTAGCCTTCTCTATACCTTTATTTGTTTCTGCTTTGATATTTTTCTCGGTATCTTTTAGTTGATTTTTCAACTAGGTTATCCTGTGGCTACTCTGTTCCAACCTTGCTCTCATATTGCCAACACTGAATATATTTTTTGTTGCTAGCACTCCCATGGAGCATGCCACCTCCATAGCAAAATTTCCCTCTTGCAAGTTTTTCCCATCCACCAACACCCTCTGTTTATTTAACATTACACCTTCTCTCATATACATCTCCTGCTTTAATACAACCTTCCTCTTCTTACTGAAGAAGTAATTAGAGGGAGGAATTTCTTCTCTAGGGATAGGATCAAGGTCACTAGAATATATGACTCCTATCTGAGGGAGCCCAAAAGTAGATTGCAAATGGCTCAAGGAAGTGATGGGATTACCCAACTCTGTGGATTTTGTTTCCCCTGTAGTATTGGGGGTATCAACATGAATAGTAGATGATGAAGGGGGGGTAGATTTACTAGACTCAGAAGGTGTCCCAGGCCTTCTCTTTGTTTCTTCTCATGGATTCTATTTCTGTGGGACTTCTTTGTTTTGAGAATATCCTTCTTCCCCTTGTGGATTTTCCTCGGTGTCTTCTTTATCCTGTACTTCTTGTCCGAAGCCTAGGGGAATGTTTTCTTGTTCTAGAGGAGATGTTGTTGCTTCACCCTACAATACCTTGGGCAAACTGCTATGTCTGTGTCTATAGAAGGTTAGAAGACTGGTTTGCAAGTCAAATGATAATGTCTGTACCATGTCTAACACCTCTTCGTAGGTTTTGACCCATTTGAAAATTTCATCGTGAGGGGATTCCTCATGTTCAAATTATTTCATGCCACAGTGAGCCATGTGACATCCCACTGTTTGGTAGGGGTCATGTTTCCTATGTTCAAGATTCACCAACTTGACCTCCTCTAGAGTTGCAGATTCAACTTTGGAATGACCCAGGTTGAGTAGCGAAAACCTTCCAATCTATATGGGAAAGACTAGCAAAAACTTCTTTTGAGCTGTCTTCAGCTCTATCCCAATATTGCCTATTATTCTTTGATGAGCTACCTCCCTGCACACCAGTCTGTCAGGGAGGAATTTCAGAAGTGTGTGAGGAGGGATAAAACATTTGAAAACCATGATATAGGAGAAATTCTCCTCAATAAACCAATTGGAAACCACCTTGAGGTTTCCTATGACTGACTCTGAAATATGAGGGGGTGCATAGACATACAACATCTGATGCACCGATATCACCATGAAATGACAAATTTCGTAAAAAGAATCTTTAGCATTTTCTTCCCATAGCTTAGATTGATATTCATGAATAGGTTCAGCGTACGCTGGGTTTAGACTCCAATTCATCAAAGGGAAAGGAGTTGTGAAACATATAGCATCCATGATGTATGATGACATGTAAAAATATATTGGTCTGCCACTAGATCTCGCAGTTTGATACTCCATAACCTCCTTAGCTAGGTTATCTGATAGAATTTTGTTCTAGTTGAATCTATAGCCTTTGAATTCTTCATGTAAAAGGGGCACCCATTCTGCAGGGAAATGGGTAGGGCTTTTCTTTCCCAAAAGTCTACATAACATCATCGCCACATAGACCATGTACTCGTTCAATGAGGCTATGGAATAAAAATTATGGGTATCAGCCCTGAATTTTGTTGGGTGTCTCCACCCATCTTTTATTATGCCAGGGTATGTTTTCTCAGCCTCTGTACATTATTTCCTTTGAAATTCACTTACAAACTCCTTATTGTAAATGTACTTAGAAATGGGAGACAATTTATACATTACTTGTATATGTTTCGGTCTGAAAGAGTCGATGACGACCCATTGGCTATCCAAAATGCTTCTAGTTTGCACATTTGTCCTCTCTAAATCCCAACTGATCATATCATTGTATGTCATGATTCGTGGGCGCATGGCTACTTTGTGAAGTTTGGACTCTACTATGTCCCGTAGTTTGTTTTCATAATCATCGGGAAAATTATTGATTTCGTAAACCAAGGTTTCAAAAATTTACCTCCATGATTTAATAGAATCAATGGCATGCGGTGTAGTGTCAGACATGACATCTCCTTCTAGGCTTGAGCTTTCAACTACTTCTTCACTTTTCTTAGGTGCCTTTCTAGGTTCCATAATGTTCATGTTTAGAATGAATTTCTGTCGCAGAGAGAAATGTGTAAGTTTGTTGAATGCAATTCACTTCTGAGTCTAAACAATAAGAATGAAAATTTGAAGAAAGTGAACCTTTATTAACCTTTAACTTCTCTCATGACGGACGTACTAAGACAGGCGATAAAACTTTAATGTTTTGGTGAGGGAGATATGCCCAGAGATACGAAGTTAAGTTAAAAATATATTTATTCATCCATTATAGATATTACCATATATCTATGATTTCAAACTGGAGTTTCAAAAGGACTGCTTTCACCAAATCCCAAAATGCGAAACATGAAAATTCGTTTTAATCTTTATTTATCCCGTTTTAAACTAACTTAAATTCGTTTTTAAAATTGTTAAAAAAAATTCACGATTTCGCATTTCAGAATTCCAGGGATCCTGTACCTATGAGGTATGTCATAGGCAAACCCTGAATCCCGAAATCATGATGGGATTAGTTTAGACGTTGATTAATCGTATTAACGTTTTTATCAATTAAGATTAGTAATTAACTTCTTTTCAAAAAATCGGGGACCGGGAGTTTAAGGGTTGACGCTTTGAAAACAATTTGATACAAGGAAACATGAATTGCAAAAGATTAATGAATTGTTGATTGTGTTTAAGAGTTTAGTTAATCACGATAAAAGGATATTTTGTGAAACGCGTGTCGGGACTTATAGCACCTACTTTTTTTTATTATTATTACTTTAATATAAAGCCTTTTCGGGATTTCGTCACTGGGATTCTAGAGTTCTTAGTTATGAAAACATGCTTTGTGAAAGGATGAATCCCAAAACCCAAAAAATCTAAAGACTTTTGACTCTTTTTTAGGACTAAGGGTGGCTCCATGACTAGGAAAAAGAAAAGATTCAGGTTTAAAGGGATACAAAATTAAACTTCTTATCAACGGAGAGAAGGTTGAAAAAAATCTTGGGAATGTGCAACACATTCTTGAAGCTTTCGTTGGTGAGTTCAGTCCTTCCTTTGTTGGTGACTTCGACAGAAGAGTTCTCCCCCATCATAATAGGAGGACCTTCACATGCATACAAAGAATAATATACTTCCTTTGAGGAATCCATGTGAGATGATGCTCCTGAGTCAATGATCCAAGCATCGGGAGAGGATTTGATGGAAATCAAGGCATGGCTAGAATTGTCTTTCTTGGAATTTGAATCTTCTGGCTTCTTCTTCTTGGCACCCTCGGGGATGCGATCTCCAACGTTGTTTTTTTTAAGTATTTGAGACATCAGATCTATTTTATTTTGTATTCATGTAGATTCGGAATGGAGTCTTTTGTGACAGTACGTGCAATTCTCTCCTTTTATTCCCTTTTCTCCTTTGGATCTGGAGGCATCGATGAAGGGTTTTGTGTACCCTTCCTTCTTCGGATGTGCATGATCTCTTCGTTTATATTTATATTTAGATTTCTGAAATTTTTGGCTGCTATCATGCATAGTGAGTGCATGCACCCTTGGGCCTCTGATTTTTCCCATGTTGATGAGCTTGGTTTTATCTTGTGTCAGGGATTCGATAAATTCCTCAAGAGAAGGAATCTTCTAAGTGGCTCTATAGGTGAATATGATAGTATGGAATGTGGATACGAATACAGAGAATTCAGGACCAATATTGGAGAGAATGGTGAGAACCATTTGTTTCCCCTCCTTCGATTTATCAACCCCGCAAACTTTGAGTTGAGAGAGTAAATACTTGAATTTTGTAAATAAATCTTGCATATTGTTGAATATTTTTGGATCCGATGTGAGAATCTCTACCTCCAACATGTGTCCCCTCATCTCATATTGTTTTGTAAAGATCCCTTTCAAGGTGATCCAGGATTCATTGGGAGTCTTACATGAAGATATGTGAAAAAGGAGACCGGGAGAAATAAGACTGCAAATTCTTTCGAGTACCTCATCCATGCGATTTAAATACTTGGATTTTTCTATGGATGATGTCGGTTTTGTATCTATATTCAAGGTTAACTTGTAAAACCCTCTGGTTTGAATATGTATGGATATTTTAACCTTTCATGAAAAATACTTGTAAGGTGTAAGAATGAATTCTTTTTGGAATTCCATCCTTTCCTTGTCTTCAATCTTTTGTACCTGCAAAAAATTTTGGTTTTGATTTTTCTTAGAAGTCTGTCAGATATGATACCATGTAAATGTCTTGAAMCTKCACATAATAGATGTAGATAAACAATGATACACACATTTGYAGAGAGAATTTGAGAAAGAAGAATAAGGAGAGAAAGAATGAAATAATTCTCATTAACCRTTGTGAATAATGAATAATTTACACATGWTATACTTTGTATAACTCAATGAGTTCGACTGGAGGATAACCAATGCACCATAGTTGTGATCTAGAGTGATATGAACACACACCAACAATTATGGGAGTGAACTTCCRCCTAGTGTAGTCTCTTAGGTGGTTACGGGAGTGAACTTCCACCTAGTCTWGTCTCTCAGGTGGTTACAGGAGTGAACTACCACCTAGTTGAGTTAACTAGTCAACTAGTGTTCAGTTAAATGACTAAATAGAGAGTAGTGAGGATTTATCTCATGGAATCAAGGCTAATGCGCCACTTTGGTGATGATACCAMGGCAAGTTAAAATTAGCATGTTGATGATCCCATTGTTGCATGGTGACAAAACCAATGCAACATCTAAACTCAACTCAACTAGTCAAACTAAAGTGTTAATTGAAAGAGAATATTCTCCAGGTGCAATATTCTCCCCTAAATTATAGGATACTGTATAATGAATAATTATAACTAATAAACAAGGAAAAACATTAGGAAAAATAAATCCTAGGTGTGTGTGAAGTAAGTCCAACACACCCACGGTAAAGGAAGCAAAGGATTTTAAAAGAATATTACACTAGTTCATTTGGGTCAAATTCCAATGGCGCGTTTGACTCAATTGACACTTTTTATTGTCGAGAGAATGAAAAACAATGGACTCCCTCAAATTTCGTTTCACATGACGTCTCTTTTTCGAAGAGATAGATTTTGTTGTAAGCCCGATGTCTTGGAGGTGGCAAGACCGACGTTATGGACGTGGAAAGACCAACGTCCTAGACATGGTAAGAGAGATGTCTTCGACGTGGCAATAGAGACATCCTAGACGTGGAAAGAGAGACGTGTTGGACATGGCAAGACCGAAGTTCTGGACGTGGCAAGAGAGACATCTTCAACGTGGCAAGAGAGATGTTATGGATGTGGCAAGAGTGACATCTTGGACGTGGCAAGAGAGACGTATGGGAGGTGGAAAAAGAGACGTTAAGAGGTATTAGCTCCGACGTAGTTTCTATGAGAGAAACACTCTTGGATGTGGCAAGAGAGACATCTTAGAGGTGGCAAGAGATACGTCTTGGACGTGGCAAGAGAGACGTTAATAGGTATCATCTCCAATGTAGTTGCTATGGGAGAGACACTCCAAGATGTCGCAATAGCGACTATGTTGTAGGTATTTAAAAAAAAAAATACAATATCAATACTAAGAGGAATATGTACATTAACCTTTGCTAAGATACTAGCCATATCAATATTTAAATATATATCATCTTTCTTAGGCAAGGTTCGTTGAAGAGGAGGAATAAATTCCAATGGTAAAGGAGGTCTTATGTAATGAGGTTTAGGATCACTAGGATATGTCTCGGGTGTGTTATCACATGAAATCACAATTTTTGAGCTATATTCCAAAAGCTTAAGTGCAATCTTGCGTAATAAGACTACAAAAATATACTAGAGAGTAAGTCCCTATTTTTAGAAAGGATCAAAATAATACTGTACTTTCTTGGGTATGTCGACACAAGTTCCATCCAATACAAGATCTTATATACCAATGAGATAGCTGAGAAACAAAAATTTCAGAGCCTTCGTTGAAACCTTTGACAATTTGTTTGACATTTAGCAGACAATTATATCATCAATAATACAACTTGAAGTCATTGTAGGTATTTCTTTATATCCTTTGGCTAGCACAACAACTTCACACATAACATGAAAGTGTTATGTATATATACATTGATCAGAAGAGAAAATTCATAGAATGAAAATTGTAGCAATTCAAAACAACCATAACAGATTTGGACTATAGATATAAAGCTCATAATATCTCATGCCAAGACATTTGAAAATGTCAAACCATGTAAAATTCAGTATCCCAATACTCGGTCACAACAAGAGGCAAAAAAATACAAATTTAAATACTTCAACAACTATAGCAGATTTGGCATGCAGATATACAACACATATATATTCCAAGTTTAGTTTCAAATAACAAC
Source organism: Picea engelmannii (assembly GCA_009831015.1). NCBI lineage: Eukaryota > Viridiplantae > Streptophyta > Pinopsida > Pinales > Pinaceae > Picea > Picea engelmannii. The sequence goes on from ML818157.1 coordinate 15,318, forward strand.
TAATGTTAATTTTATATACACAGCTAATCCATCTAGTTTCAAATAACAACCAATGTTAATTGTCATATACACAGTTAATCCATGTAGTAGATATATTAAGTGACTGAACATCACAGATATTTTTCAAACATGGTCCAAGAACATGACAGACTAAAGCAGAATATTGTGAATTTTTTCAAATGGCTTCTTGTATTTCACATTATGAGGAAGGTGCACATCCAAACTGCAGACACTATCACAAATTTTAGATAGAATCTCAGGAAAGGAAACATCCATATATCGAATTACTATATTCAAGATATACACGATATGTTATCTAAGTCTGCAGATGCATCCATTTAGCCAAAATTATTTACACGCTCACATTCATCAATCCATTCAGAATACCTACAAACATTTTCAGAAATACAAATGGCTAAGTCATCCATAGAGATATTGATTACTCCATTTCATATTAAATCCCTCTCCTCCAACTCAATAAGGACTACCTTTGTTCAATAATTCAAACCTCTATAAATATCAACTATTTAGCTGATCTAACTACACTACTAAAAAAAGTCATGTGCCAAAACCCAATCACTAAAATATATGGTTCATAAAGCTTACACGTCAATGGGCTTGCTAAATTCTATCAATTCCAATTAATACAAGAGAGGATATTATGTTCACTAAGGGCTCAAAAGTCGAAAAGTCACTTGTGAAAAATAATACTACACGAAAATAACCTCAGGGAAACACAAAAAAATGCATTGACCATTTATTGAGGTGTTGAAACTCTCCTGGCATATCCTACATGAAGCCTCCCTGATAAGATCTTTTAGATCCCTAAATGAATAAAAATGTGAGAGCTGGATAAATATCAAACTACAAGTCTTCATATAGTCAATAGACTAAATGTCAAACTGCGAGGCTTACTTTCTAGGAAACCAAATAATATAAGACCCAGAAATATCTAAAGAAAAATAAACAAACTACAAATCACTCTTAGAGATTCAACATAAGTTGGGAAAAATAACATGCCACTTTGATATCATAGGGAATAGCTAATCAAATATACTAAAGCTGAAAACTAACGATCCATTGCCTATTTTTATGGCTCAACATTAAATGCAATCAAAGTAAGGATACCAAAGGGAAGCTTTTAACTAGGCATGTACACTTTTCAATTAGAGTCATTATAGCAAGCATTGTTTTCGTGATGTCAAAGTTTGAAAGTGGAATGTTTTTTGTGGTCAATTCTCTCATGGACATGTTTGCCAAGATTGGTGGTATTGATGTTTCATAGAATCTCTTTGACAGAATGTTTACAAGAAATATGGTGTCATGGAATATAATCTGGTGTCAACAATAATAAGAAATTGTTTATGAATGACAACTTGGTAAGGAAATAAGCAGGGAAGATTGCTTATATGTAGACAATGGAAATTTTGTTACAAATATTTATAAAAATAAGTTTGCAAAGAAGGAAAAGTAGAATAGGTTTGAATGACATATTAATGGTATGGGCGAGAAGCTTATGTTATTTTTATTTATGGTCATCTTTCTTGGAGTTGATTTTTTCTTGTTAATGCATTATTCTATTTTGCAATTTTCATGGAGTTGTCAATTTAAAAAGCCCTGTTGGAGATGGATTGAAGCAAAGTCACATGATTTGGACTGGGGAAAAACTCAGTGAGTCTAAAATGGGGAGTCAACTTGGTGAAAAATTTGGCCTTAAGTCAACTTATTTGAAAAATCATGGAACGTGAACTCAACAAAATTCAGGAACTAGTGGTCAAGGGAGGGTGGTGATATCCCTCCTGCCAGGGGTCAATTCCCCTAAAGATTGTGGTATGTTTATTCCTCTGAAAGAGTGGGGACCATCTTGGTAGTGTAAGTGGGCCAAGCATAGTGATGCACAAAGTTTCTACCCCTGGTGCCAATAGTTTTTCACCTTACTGTTGATTAGCTGGAACTAAATCAAATAAGGAGAACCCAATATTTTTTGTGGTCAATTCTCTAATGGACATGTTTCCCAAGATTGGTGGTATTGATGTTGCATAGAATCTCTTTGACAAAATGTTTACAAGAAATATGGTTTCATGGAATATAATATGGTGTCAACAATAATACATAATTGTTTATGAATGACAACTTGCTAAGGAAATAGGAAAGGAAGATTCCTTGTATGTAGACAATGCAAATTTTGTTACAAATATTTATAAAAATAAGTTTGCAAAGAAGGAAAAGTAGAATAGGTATGAATGACAGATTAATGGTATGGGCGAGAAGCTTATGTTAGATTTATTTATGGTCATATTTATTGGAGTTGATTTGTTCTTGTTAATGCATTATTCTATTTTGCAATTTTCATGGAGTTGTAAGTTTAAAAAGCCATGTTGGAGATGGATTGAAGAAAAGTCACATGATTTGGACTGGAAAAAACCTTGGTGAGTCTAAAATGGGGAGTCAACTTGGTGCAAAATGTGGCCTTAAGTTATATTATTTGAAAAATCATGGAACGTGAACTCAACAAAATTCAAGAACTAGTGGTCAAGTGAGGGTGGTGATATCCCTCCTTCTAGGGGTCAATTCCCCCAAAGTTTGTGGTATGTTTAGTCCTCTGAAAGAGTGGGGACTGTTTTGGCAGTGTAAGTGGGCCAAGCATAGTGATGCACAAAGTTTCTACCGCTGGTTCCAATGGTTTTTCACCTTACTGTTGATTAGCTGTCACTAAATCAAATAGGGAGAACCCGATATTTTTGAAAATTAGTCATTGAAATTTGAGACATTTTAAAATTTACTCATTAAAATTTATCCAAAAATTATTTAGATACAACAATTTATTTCTTGAAACCTAGTACTTGATGCATTTGGCCAAATTTGCAGCATACAAAAGTTTACTCATGAAAAATTCTACTAAATAACAAGACTCGTTGAGTATGACAATTACTTAGCAAGTCTGTGTTGCAATTTAGGTAAAACTAACCCCATTTTGGTCAAACTAGTGAGTTATTTCTAAATTTGTTGTGTTTTTCAATGTTATTGCTAAACTTATCAAGTTACTATTGAGTTTAACTTTAATCTCTCTTTTGGATGGTCTTTCCATGCTCTAAAGTGTTTCATAACATTCTTTAGAAATATGTTTTATGGACATCCATGATTGCAGGATATGCAAAAAATGAGCATTATGATGAAGCCCATGACTCTTTTGTAAGATGACAAGGGCTCGCATAAAGCATGATAAATTCATGTTTTCTAGTGTGCTAAGTGCATGTGCATCCCTTGGAGCTCTGGAATATGGAAAGGGAATCCATTCTTGTATTTTGAATAGGAATTTTGAATCAGACCTCTCAACTGGTAACACACGTTAAGCCAAATCAACTTTCCTTTTCCAGTATTCTTAGTGCACGTGCCAGATTAGCTACCCTAGAAAAGGGAAAAATGTTCCATGCACACATGATCAAAACATGATTTGACATAGATGTTTATGTTTCTAATTCTCTTGTTACAATGTATACCAAGTGCAGGAGCATAGAGGATGGAGCTAGGAAAGCTTTTCTTGGCATACATTGCATGGAGGACATTGCATGGCATACATTGTTTGGCGGACATTGCATGGCGGAAAGCATTGCTTAGAATACATTGCTTGGTGCCTGCATAATATATGGGAACTTGGAGCTGGAAATCACATAGAAGAGTGTATTGACAATGAGGATGTAGATCAATATCTTATTGTTGAAGATCTTTGTTGAAATGCACAAGGAACATTGTAAGCTGAATCAGTTCACATTTCCAAGTTTTCTCAAGGCTTGCACCAATATTGCGGCCATAGAGTAGGGCAAGCATGTTCATTACCATGCTATTAGATCTGGTTTTGAGGTTGATAAGTGGGCTATTCTCTTGTAGACATGTATGAAAAATGTGCGAGTCTGGATGATGCCCGACAAGTGTTTGATGGAATGCCTGAAAAAAATGTACTATCATGTAATGCCATTTTTGTTGGATATACACAGAATGAGAAGAGCGAGGAGGCATAAACAAACTTGTTATTGCACTCATCAGAAGTGATGCTCAGTATGAATCTATGCACATATTAACTCAATGGTTAATTCCACCCATTTCACCAATTATGGTATAAATTTCTTCAAATGGGTTGATTTGCTAAATTGTGTATATCAATTACAACTCTATTTGCTTAAAATTGTGAGCTAAACAGGTAAGTTTTCTTCACCAACCATTAATTTTTGAAGTGGAATAGTCCCTATTTCTCATATAATATGCAGTCTCTTTGTATAAAAATGATGGGTTCCACTCCTAGGCCATTCATAACCATTGATGTGTATCAAATACTCCAACATAAGGGTAATGAGAGTTGGTAGAGCAATAATCAGGACTTGAATGCATTGACAATGGATAACCAATTGATGAACCCATTCAAAATGCAAGTGGACACCAATAGATATACTCATTTTGTATTAAAATGAATTGACAATAGGTCTCTGGAAGATGCTAGAAGAGTCCATCAACACATGATTGATAGTGGGTTCGAGCCAGGTATCATTCTGAACAATCACCTTATCAACATTTATGCAAAATGTGGAAGTGTGGAGAATGCACGCCAAGTGTTTGAGAGAATTCTTGAATGGAATTTAGTGTCATGGAATATAATGATTGCAGGGTATAGTAAGAATGGATATTATGAAGAGGAAATGGATCTTTTTGGCCTAATGCATTGAACAAGAGTCAAGCCTATGGAATTTACGCTTGCTAGAATTCTAGGAGTTTGTGTGATTCTTGGAGTTGTCGATCAGGGGAGGGAGTTGCATGCTCACATTGCTAAAACTAGATTTCAGTTAGATGTTTCTGTGGGGTGTGATCTTGTTACAATGTATGCAAAATATAGGATTGTAGATTATGCATGCAAAGTGTTTGATGAAATGGCCACAGTAAGCTCAACATTGTGGAATTCAATGATTGAAGCATGTGTGCAGAATGAACTTGATCTGCAAGCCCTTGAACTCTTTTTTGAAATGCGTCATCTAAGCTTGAGATTGGACATATTTACATTTTTCAGTGTTCTTTGGGCTTATGCAAACCTTGGTGTTCTGGAATAGGGAAAAGAGCTTCACGTCCATGTGGTCAAAAATATATTTGAGTCAAATATATCTGTAGCTAGTGCCCTTGTTACCATGTATTCTAAGTGCAGTAGCATAAAGTATGGACACAAAGTGTTCAAAAGAGAAACCAAACATGACTTGATATTATGGAGTTCAATGCTTACAGGATATGCTCAAGCTAATTTTGGAGAGGAGGCACTGGACCTCTTCTACGAAATGAAATGAGCAGGTATGAAATCAGATCAATTCATCCTTGCAAGTATTCTCCAGGCATGTGCCAGTTTGGAAACTTTTGAATATGGTAAGGAGATCCATACCCATATCATTAAAACTGCATATGGGTTGAATGTTTGAATGGGAAATTGCCTCCTTAACATGTATAGCAGATGTGGTAGTATAGATGATGTGAGAAAACTATTCTTCCTAATGACCAACCGAGACATGGGATCATGGTCTACAGTTATGTCAAGATATGCCCACAACAATTGTGGTGACAAGGATCTTTCACACTTTTGTGAAATGCAATAAGCAGGAATGACTACAAACCAGTCCATTATTGTGACTGTTCTTAAGGAATGTTGTGACCTTCTTGATGTCAAATTCGGTATGCAACTTCATACCCAATTTATTAAAGTTATAATTGAGCCAGATATATGCTTGTCTAGTGCCCTAGTCACCATGTATGCTCAACGTGGGATGATAGAGGATGCATTTCAAGTGTTTCATAACATTCTCRAGAAAGATGGTTTTTTTATGGACAACCATGATTGCAGGATATGAAAAAAATGAGCATTATGATGAAGCCCTTGAACTCTTTTGTAAGATGAAAAGGGATTGCATAAAGCCTGATCAATTCAYGTTTTCTAGTGTGCTAAGTTCATGTGCATCCCTTAGAGAYATGGAACATGGCAAGGGAATCCATGCTTGTATTTGAAAAGGAAGTTTGAATCAGACCTCTCAATTGGGAATACTCTGGTTACTCTTTATGCTAAATGCCGAAGAATAGAAGATGCTCACAAAGTCTTTGAGAAAATGCCTAAAGAGGACATTATTTCATAGATTATACTGATTTATGGATATGCTCAGAGTGGGCATGGCAAAGAGTCTTTCAAGGAGTATGTTGGCTATGTTCTTGTCTTATAATCTATGGAAAACTTGTGGAATAATTATGTGTTTTTTTTACCTTTTTCATGGTTTGTATCCCGACATAATTATCCTACACATTCCAACTAGAAGCTTAACATGATTATTTTGGGTCACATCTGGTTTTGAATCTTATTGTAATTACATTGCATTCCCAAAATGGAAACCCAATGCAATTATTGTTCAAACAAGTAGGTTGGATTGTTGTCATAATTACTCTTCATTCTCTAATGTAACCCTAACATTGTTACACCATTCTAGAAGGGATTTGGTGAGAGGAATTGTTACCAAATAGGTGTTGTATTTAGAAGAATAACATGAGTAGAAGAAACACATGGACTTTCTAACAATATAGGAATTGAGGTGATGATGAGAGGGAACTAATGCCCTTCCTCACAACTTGGTCATTTATAGGATCAGTGGAATGCACACATGACCTAATTGTATAAGAATACTAACAACATTGAACAAAAATTACACTAACCATAAGAAAACATGAGAATACTTAAAACATGAGAACACTTAAATTTGTCTACCTCTACTTTCTACTTCCCTCCTTGACTTTGCACTAGTTATCCATCCATTTTATAGCTTCCAGGGCTTATACACATTTGGTTATCCATGAAAACCCATTTGTAGCTTCTAGGGCTTCCGCACATTTGGTAGCATGAGAAGTGACCCAACCATTCCTTTCAACGTCATAAATATTACCATCAACTATGGGGGATTTCCATTAAACCAAGATGAACTAAGTTAGGTTTGAAGCAATTGAGCCGAGGGTCTGAGTCGAGTTATGGTAAGGGTTTGGTTGATTCCAGAATCAAGTCGAGGGTTCAAAACCAAAGTGTGGGAGGGTTTTTGAGGTAAGCATTCAGAGCAGAATATAGAGAAGTATCAACTTACCATTATCTTCACGAGATCTCTCTCTTAGTCAGTGCCCTCCACGAGCTCTCTCTCCCTATGCCCTTCACAAGATATCTCCTTGGGCTCGAGTCTCCTTAAAAGGGCGTGAGTCTCCTTGAAAGTAGTTTATCTGTGTGCGAGTCTCCTTGAAAGTAGTTTCTTTGGGCACAAGCATAAAACCTTGAATTGGTGCAAGTCCCACCCCGTATTTGTAGATACAGAATGCGAAGAAATAATGTAGATGCAACTAGATACAGAATGGGAAGAAATAATGTAAATGCAACTAGTAGAACTAGATTAAGATAAAGATCAATATTTCATTGTTGGTGTTTCAATTGTGTTAAGTGGACCAAGTAGTTAGATGTATTCAAGCAATTTTTGGCTCATGCTCTTACCTTTATTCAAGAATTGTCCTCTTCATTTCAAGGGGAATTAGAAGATCAATTAACATAGAAGCAATAGAATTGACTCAAGGGTGATTCAATTGGTGTGGTAGAGGCTTGTTTAGTTGAATTTATATCCCCCTATTTTAAATTCAACTAAACATTGTTTAGTGACATTTACCTTATGTCATTTTTGTAGCCACGAAACTTTGTATGGGCTTGGATTTACAACAGTCTCTAGATCCATCTTTTCTACCATCTTTGTAGACACAAAATTGTTTGTGCTACCACTTTCCACTATGACTTTGCATACCATGTCCTTGGTTTTACAAGCAGTCTGAAACAAACTGTTACTTTGGGTTGGGTTCTTTGCCTCCTTCTCCAGCTGCAAGAGAACTTTTCTCATCATCAAGGATCTTCCGCCCTCAGCATCTTCTACCTCCACATTCCATCCTTGAGCTTTAGCAATGTGATTTTCACCACCATATTTTTTCTTATCTGGACACTCATAGGATTTATGTCTGATCTTTCCACAGACAAAGCATTTTACTTCACTGCCTTTGCCTCTTCCTTTTCCTCTAGCTCGAGGAAAAGTATTTCTATCAGCATACTGCCCTCTCTGTGAGATTCCTCCTCTCTCATGTTGAGTTTGTGGTTTCTTTCCCTCTTCTTTAGGTTTATGAGTTCTGTCTTGGGCAATTGTTTTGCCTCTTGCTTGACTTCTACCTCGACCTCTTTGACCTTGCTTCCAGCTCAACTTCTCTTCGGATTTTAGAGCTATCTCATAAGCATATTCCACATTTTGGATGGTCATCATGCTCATATCATATTGTATGTCATATCGCGGACCATTCATGTACCTAGAAACTTTTTCATCATCGCTTTCTCGATGACCTTCTCTTATGTTTATCTTGTAGAACTCTTCAATGTATTCTTTCACTGACATTATCTTCTATCTCATATTCTGCATGCTCCAAAACAGAGTGATTTGATAATCCTTGGGTATAAATTTGGATTTTATCTTTGCAACCATTCTATCCCAACTTTTGATTTTCTACTTTCCTTTGCAACGTCTGTCAGCCTGCAGTTCATCCCACCATAGTGTTGCATGCCCTTTAAGTCTAGTAATGGCATGTTTGACCTTCTTGTCTTCCTCGACATCCTCATAGTCGAAGTATTTATCCATAGCTCTAATCCAGTCTAGAAGGTCTTCAACATCCAGGTTTCCCTCATACACTAGAATGTCCATTTTTTCTCTAGCACCTATCCTTGCAATAGCCCTGAATAGGCATTCATCCACAGCATCTTCAACTATAACTTATTCTCCTTTGTTTCCAACTTCCTTTTCACTTTCAGCTCCACTGATATCCCCAATGTCAACTGTGCACCTCTGTGATGTCTCCATGGCATTAAGCCTGACATGTAACTCTTGCATTTCTCTTTCTCTTGTTGGATCAAGCATTGGAATTGGCCTGTCTCTTCTTCTCAGTGACATGGATGTAAAATGTTCCTCTATTCTCTCTGCTACAGAAAGAAAAGAACTTGTTCTGAGCTCTGATACCACACTTGATGCAGCACCCCCTGCCTTAGTAGGTTCTGCGTGACCTCCCGATCATAGGATCGTTCCAAATCTTCCCTTGAGTTAGATTGACTCTTTGGTCTTCCCCCACAGGGAATACCACACACACAAGGTGTATTTCACAACTAACCAACAAATATGATCGGGGAGTTTCTTTTCTTTTTGGGTTTTTGGATTTTGCGATTTCACGAATCCTGTTGTAGAACCCCTTGCCTCTTAAACCTCCGAAACTCGAAATGCCAAAATGCCAAAATCTTTGGCTGTGTCCTCCTCCATATATGTATTGCATTTTGTGACTTCGAGAATTTTGGAACAAAGAACCCCGACCTCTTTTCTTCGAAAATACCAAAATGTTGAACCCCGATGCATTTAGGAAAGGATGGCTCCCTAACGAGACTTTTCACCGATTCGTAGTTTTGGACTTCGCGACTTCACGAATCCTGATGCAAGACTACCGACTCTTCAAACATCAAAACCCCGAAATGGTCAAAAAGGTTTGACCCCACCTGTCCACTCCAATGTCTTCTATCTATGATGTGGACTCTTGCCACCCGTTGCTCAAGCTTCCTGGCTTTCGGGATTTGAACACTCCTCCGATCGTTGTTTATCTACCACTTCGAAACCCCGAATTCGGAAATTACACCTCTACGGAATCAATGGCAAGTAGCCTCCCTTTCGATCCGACGACCCACATTATTTAGGGCTTCCAGGTACCGGGAGTTCAAAACTCTCGATCTCATAATGCTACCTCCTCTACTTCCTGACACCCGAAGTGTCGAAATCCCGAAATTCATGCCAAGTCCTGTCGCAACTCACGACTTCGAGATTTCCACTCCACTATGCCCTGACTCCTTATCGTCAGGACCCCCAAAGTCTTGAAATTCGGACTTCCGAATTACCAAAAAATTCCACTCCTCGCCTTCACATGCGATAATCCATTTCAAGATTCAGGAGTTCAGGTGACGAAGGGATTTAGCTTGCACTCTGGACTTACAAACTCTGATTTGACGAAATGATCCAATGGTTGAGCTGACCATGATCAACAGTTCACATTGATCCTTGAAACCAACATAATGGGTTCTTTCAAACCTTATCCACCCTGCAACTCCTCTGGATCTTATGGTCCTTGTGACTTTGTGATTTCTCCACAGAGAATTTTGACCATTCAATTTCTTCCCCAAGAACCTCTAGCCCAAACTAACTTCTACGCAATGATTAAGATCCTCATCTTCCTTTGAATACTTCAAAGGCACTGATCCTCCTGATATTTCTATTGCAACCTCAAGTATCAAAAGGAATCCTACATGCACTCTTTGTGGAAATATTTCAAATACTTTTGTGTATTTCATTCTTCAACTCTGTGTACTCTCGGCAACAACAGTCATTCACTCTTCAACCTTAGTTGATCAATTCTAAGGCTTAAACTAGCCTATGAACACCTTGCATAGATTTTGTGCTTCACCTGCACTTCTGCTGGAATGAGAACAATGGTATCCTTCCTGATCTTTTTGAGATAAAACTCAGACCTTCATCAATGCACACCTTGCGGACATTCACTACACTCCTTGCAAGAACTCTCTTAGGAAGAGAAACAAGTGAAACTCATTGTTCTCCTCTCTCAGACTTCATACATTCAACATGAAATCATACATTCAACACAGAATAACAACAAAGGCATAATAGAGAGAATAAAACAACTGTAAGCATACCATTCAACATATGTGTTGTCGCAAGAGTTGACTCTAGGCTGTAAAAGAGCCAAGTATTAACACATTTTTTAAAGGAAATAAATCTTGTTGATCAGTCACTCATAGAAGGCTCCTAGAACCAGGTCTGAAATAGTCATTCCATTCATTTATAGATCAGAAACAAAAGGAATGACCTCATTTGTCTAATTCATTTTAAAATCATGAGGATGGATAGAAGATAGGGGATGAACAAAACTGAAAGAAAAAGGCAGGTATCTGGTCTTCCTCTCAATAGAAGAAATAACACTGAAACTTCAAATATCTGAACACAGGTCTTGTCTCACTCATAGAAAGATAGAGGAAAGGTTGCGAACAAATAAAACTTGTAAATGAGGCAAAACGATTAAGGCGCAAGTCTTGTTCTACTCACGGAAAAACAGAGGAAAAACTGCACATTAAGGGATGCTCCAAATAGCTACAACAGAGGTTGTACTGAATTGTAACCATTACAAGCTGAAATAATGAACATAAGGCAGAAGAAGCAGTGATGAAAACTTCAGAAACAATAATACAGGAAGAAAACAGAATTAGACATTGACAAAGTATAGAATCTTCATCTGTCGCGACCTGTAGAATCTCTCTGAACCGTTACAAATCATTTCAACAACTGGAGAATTGATAATTCCTTTGATGCAAAAATGCTTCCATCTGCCTCTCTGATTATTCATTGATCTCATTTTGACCTCTTTCTGTGCTAGTCTGGACAAAGGTAACGACTCTTGGCGCGCACATATTTTTAATCAAAACATTAACTTGCCTCATGAACTTGTTGAGCGATTTCGGATAAGAGGGAACCAATCATCCCGCCATCGTCTTTTGTAGATAACTTCTCACCTTAAAGTCATAGATGGTTTGGCTTTTGTTGTCAATCCCAGCTACCACTTCACTGTTTGCAACCTTTCCATTATAAATCAGCGCACAATAACGCAATATTTCCTTGTCCTCTTGTCACCTCGCACTCCACTAGGCCTTTGCTACTTCAAATCTTCTTATTGTTCAGAATCTTCAAATCAACACAACAACTATACGCTTCAATTTCACGTTGAATTTTGTCCATCGTTGTTGTTTAGGTGTTGCACCACTGCAAATGCTTGTTTCTCTAGTGATCAGAGTAGACCGACGCTAATAGTAGTTGGTTCCCTTACTTTCATGAATAAGTAAAGCTCACTACAATTATTTCCAACTTTAATCAGTAATATATGTGAATCAACTTTTAATGCAAAAGCGCCTACAAACTTTAATGGAAATGGTTGTGCCTTAAATAAAAAATCTTCAAAGAGACTAGAAAGATTTGTCTGATGTAATGACATATCTCCCTTCGCAACACCACTTGTAATAATAGTTGATCTCGCATGATCCAAAAAAACCAATATATCCTTGGTCACAATTAGTTTTTCTAGTGATAGGCCTCCCTCATAGGTTGCCACTTCCTGTTTCATTATTTACCTGCTTCCAGTACATAGAATACAACACTATATGACCTATGCCCAATGGTATGCCAACTATATTTGGACACGCTAAGATGAGTTTCTTGTCCACAAGGAAATAGATCTTCCATAGACAACTATTGATGAGTGAGAACAACGAGAAATGGATGGGAATAAACTCCACACTTTTTGTCTATAGAACCCATCGAATGTTGGAAAGTGGAGAAGCATACATAACTACAGCGAAAATCATCCCCAAAGTCCCGACAAGCATTTTCCTATGCTTATGATCATGAAGAGCAAAAAGAGAAACTGTTGAGATAGAGGTGAACACCAACATCACTCCCACGATTGTCCTCACCATTGTTACCTTGGCTATTGGTAGAGTGTATTTCAGATAGATGGAAATGAAGAGAAACTCCAGAATGATTTCGACGCCATTGATAGTCAACACCAAGATGTTTTCCAGGCTGTTATTGATCAGGGGTGAGCCATACCACGTGTATAGCAGAGAATTTAGCAGAGTTATTGCATATGGGAACCCTGAGAACTTATCTATTGATCGGTTTTTTATCACTCTCCTAAATGTGACGATTGGCGCTCCATACAATAGCAATGAAGACGCGTTTCCTAGAATTCCGACCACAAAACGTAGGTAGTTAGCCATATTTTCTATGTGAAAAAATCTAAGAAAACCCAAATTGAAGTGCCAGGGAGGAGTGGGGAACGAGACAAAGGAATGGAGTTATTGCTGCTCCCTGAATGGTGCAACAGGAAAATGGATTCGCAGAGGAGTGGAGGTATTGCTGCTCTCTGAATGATGCAATAGGCAAAGGGATTCACAGAGGAGTGGAGGTATTCCTTCTCCTAGACTCCTTGCTGCTATGTAAGCGAACCCGACATCAGGAGACAGGCCAATTTCATTTTCTAGCATTGCAAGAAGAGTCTTCTCAGTAATGACTCAGTAACAACCATGTCCAGAAAGTCCAATTCCAAAACCCATTCTTATACCATCCATAAAATAAATGTAGGGATTTTCATAATGAGCAATTTTACAAATGGGAGTATACTCTGTCGAGAAGACCTCTTGCACACGATTAGTGTTTTTGTCTTCTTTTATAGCAACAACTTCACCTTTTATATCCATACCCGCAGATCCAAATAAGCCATACACCCCCGCTCCAAGAAGTGCCAAAGCCTTTAGTGACTTCATGCCAACCGAGTCACTTCCATTTTTATTTTGCTTGGATGTAAATGCTATAGCATCCAGAACCTGTCTCAGGCAGCACAGTCATTTTTGATATCTGTTACAACAACGGCTCCAACTAGGGATGGTACATTCTCGTAAAGTGCCGAGAACAATAGACCAGGTGCCTATATCCCTTGGGAGACCCTACGAAATCACCCTTATCACATCCTGAATGCTGTCACTTTACTTGTATCTTTGTAGAACAAAAAACTGTTTATTCATACATTGGGCTATGGAGTCATAATGCTTTAAAACAAAACCATACTGGATTCAAAACTGGACTGAAAAACATATTGAAAACCATCGATGTAATCTAATGCTTGAAGTCAAGCTTATTTATATACATCACCTACTCTAACTACTGAAACATTTTCACTGAATCAAACGATACGAAAATGCCAGTGGAGCCAATCCAATAATTGCCTACTAATTTGAAACTTTCTCACACTTTCTCCGAGTAAGCTGAAAAAGAAAACTGACAACTTCCAACTGACCAGTTGGTGATCATGGATTTTCGAACCTTTCATCAATTCTTGTGACCAAATGTTCATGACATAGCATACTCCTCCATTAAATGAATCTAAAAGAACAACAAAAGGGTCTTGGAAAAACATATCATACTGATGTTTTAAAACATCCATGACTAATCTATGTTCTGATTCATGATTCTTAGGATCATTGAACATGGAAGGCATATCTTTTTCATGAAACAAAGCAGAGTCTAAAATATGATCTTCTTGTAAAGTTCCATGAAACACATGACTGTCACCCTTTAAAAATAGGTTTACCTCTTCGAAAATGGAAAGAGTTTGACACTCATCTCTGAGACTGTGTGAAAGTAGTAAATATGTGTGAGTAGGGGCTGCAACATAGTTGTGCAAGGGCAGACCCTCCTCTTCCTTAGTTAAAGAAGACGGTGGTCTATGTATTTCCTGAAGGAAACAACAATCATTCCTTTCTATCTCTTTTGCAGGTTGACCGTGATGCCGAATCTCTTCTTCTTGAGTAAGTTCCCAAGATCCGGCATCTTTATGAGCCAGCTCCTCCTCACACTGGTCATCTTCATCAACTTGAGAAGATTCTATTTTTTCTTCCTCCTCCTCAAGAGGACTTGTATCACAACAATCTTCAAAAAGGATTTCAGCAGCATATATCCTCTTACAATGTTGATGAAAAAGTGTGTGAAAACATTTCAATGAAGGAATACCGGCATGGGGTAAATATTTATACCAGAGTCTACCATCCTTTTCCAATGAAAACATAAACAATTTCATGAGGACATCTTCATGATGTACATTTAATTCTTCCATGAGATTTTTGAATTCAAACAAATGTTGACCAGGATTGTCGACCTCATCTTCTCCAAATTTAGGAAGGATATCCCCCCAAATTTTAATGTCTGGAACAGTGTTTGGAAAGCCATAAACATTTACAAAGTCTAGAGGAGAAAAACTTGTAGAAATTCGAGCAGTGAACAAGTTCGACATTTGAGACCAGTGGGGTCTCCAACAAAATCATGTAGTGCCTACGAACCAAGGCGTCGCCAGGTGAATGATCACAGCCAATTGAATGCCTATCCCTTGTTCACCATCAAGAGATAGATCTGAACTTTGTCGTATCCTAGGGAATATAACTTCGTCCTCCGTCCCCGTCAACGGCGCCAGAAAATGTTGTCGCAAGAGTTGACTCTAGGCTGTAAAAGAGCCAAGTCTTAACACATTTTTTAAAAGCAATAAATCTTGTTGATCGGTCAGTCATAGAAGGCTCCTAGAACCAGGTCTGAAATAGTCATTCCACTCATTTATACATCAGAAACAAAAGGAATGACCTCGTTTGTCTAATTCATTTTAAAATCACGAGGATGGATAGAAGATAGGGGATGAACAAAACTGAAAGAAAAAGACAGGTATCTAGTCTTCCTCTCAATAGAAGAAATAACATTGAAACTTCAAATATCTGAACACAGGTCTTGTCTCACTCATAGAAAGATAGAGGAAAGGCTACGAACAAATAAAACTTGTAAATGAGGCAAAACGATTAAGGTGCAGGTCTTGTTCTACTCACGGAAAAACAGAGGAAAAACTGCACATTAAGGGATGCTCCAAATAGCTACAGCAGAGGTTGTACTGAATTGTAACCATTACAAGATGAAATAATGAACATAAGGTAGAAGAAGCAGTGATGAAAACTTCAGAAGCAATAATACAGGAAGAAAACGGAATTAGATAGTGACAAAGTATAAAATCTTCATCTGCTACGGCCTGTAGTAGCTTGTCGAACCGTTACACATCGTTTCGACAAGTGGAGCATTGATAATTCCTTTGATGCGAAAACGATTTCGTCTGCCTCTCTAATTATTCACTGATCTCGTTCTGACCTCTTTCTTCGCTAGTCTGGACAAAAGTAACGACTCTTGGCACACACTGATTTTTAATCAAAACTTTAACTTGCCTCATGAACTCGTTGAGTGATTTCGGATAAGAGGGAACCAATCATCCTGCCATCGTCTTTTGTAGATAACTTCTCACCTTACAGTCACATATCCTTTGGATTTTGTTGTTAATCCCAACTTCCACTTCACTGTTTGCAACCTTTGCATTATAAATCAGCGCAGAATAATGCAATCTTTCCTTGTCCTCTTGTCACCTCGCACTCCACTAGGCCTTTGCTAATTCAAATCTTCTTATTGTTCATAATCTTCAAATCAGCACAACAACTATACGCTTCAATTTCACGTTGAATTTTGTCCATCGTTGTTGTTTAGGTGTTGCACCACTGCAAATGCTTTCTTCTCTTGTGATAAGAGTAGGTCGTTGCTAATAGTAGTTGGTTCCCTTACTTTCTCGAATAAATAAAGCTGACTACAAGTATTTCCAACTTTAATTAGTAATATATGTGAATCAACTTTTAATGCAAAAGCACCTACAAACTTTATGGAAAGGGTTGTTCCTTAAATAAAAAATCTTCAAAGAGACTAGAAAGAACTGTCTGATGTAATGACAGCTCTCCCTTTGCAACGCCACTTGTAATAATAGTTGATCTCGTAGGATCCAAAACAACCAATCTATCCTTGGTCACAATTACCTTTTCTAGTGATAGGCCTCCCTCATAGGTTGCCACTTCCTGTTTCATTATTTACCTTCTTCTAGTACATATAATACAACAATATCTGACCTATGCCCAATGGTACGCCAACTATATTTGGACACACTAAGATGAGGTTCTTGTCCACAAGGAAATAGATCCTCCATAAACAACTATTGATGAGTGCAAACAACGAGAAATGGATGGGCATAAACTCCACACTTTTTTTCTGTAGCACCCATCGAATATTGGAAAGTGGAGAAGCATACATAACTACAGTGACAATCATCCCCGAAGTCCCGACAAGCATTTTACTATGCTTCTGATCATGAAGAGAAAAAAGAGAAACTGTTGAGATGGAGGCGAACACCAACATCACTCCCACGATTGTCCTCACCATTGTTACCTTGGTTGTCGGTAGAGCATATTTTAGATAGATGGAAATGAACAGAAACGAACAAAATGATTTTGACGCCATTGATAGTCAACACCAAGATGTTTTCCAGGCCATTACTGATCAGGGGCGAGCCATACCATGTGTATAGCAGAGAATTTAGTAGAGCTATTGCATATGGGAACCCTGAGAACTTCTCTGTTGATCGGTTTTTTATCACTCTCCTAAATGTGGTGATTGGCGCTCCATACAATAGCAATGAAGTCGCGTTTCCTAGAATGCCAACCGCAAAACGTAGGTAGTTAGTCATTTTTTATATGTGAAAAAATCTAAGAAAACCCAAATTGAAGTGTCAGGGAGGAGTGGGGAAAAAGACAAAGGAATGGAGGTATTGTTGCTCCCTAAATGGTGCAATAGGCAAAGGGATTCACAGAGGAGTGGAGGTATTTCTGCTCTCTGAATGATGCAATAGGCAAAGGGATTCGCAGAGGAGTGGAGGTATTCCTTCTCCTAGACTCCTTGCTGCTATGTAAGTGAACCCGACATTAGGAGACAGGCCAATTGCATTTTCTGGCATTGCAAGAAGAGTCTTCTTAGTAATGACTTGGTAACAACCATGACCAGAAAGTCCAATTCCGAAACCCATTCTTATACCATCCATAAAAGAAATGTAGGTCTTTTCATAATGAGCAATTTTACAAATGAGAGTATACTCTGCCGAGAAGACCTCTTGCACACGATTAGTGTTTTTGTCTTCTTTTATAGAAACAACTTAACCTTTTATATCCATAACTACAGATCCAAATAAGCCAGACACTCTTGCTCCAAGAAGTGCCAAAGACTTTAGTGACTTCATGCCAACTGAGTCACTTCCATTTTGATTCTGCTTGGACGTAAATGCTACAGCATCCAGAACCAGTCTCAGGCAGCGCAGTCATTTTTGATATATGTTACAACAATATGTAAACAACAAACATCATAACACCATGAAATCTGAGTCAAAGCTTCATATATTAACTCAAATACTCCTGTACATGGGTTCTTCTCTACAACTCCCTGCTATGGCTCTCTTTTTCTATGCTGTGCTAATAATACAATAATACAAGAGTGATGGTGTCTATATCTGTTTTCCCTCCTACACTCTAAACTGTCTAATGTCTTAATTCCAATCTACCTACTTTCATTAACAGACTTAAATTCCTATTACAATTTGACAGATGGGAGTAACCCCCCCTAGATCTGTTCATATCTCCTAGGTATAAATCCAAAGTATGCATTCTTCCTAACTATTACATTAATGATTTTAAGTTCAAAATTCAAAACGTTGTTCATAAAAACGTGCTCTTTTTCCATCTGCGCATCCAGCTGCTCCTTTGGCTAGGTGTGTGCTTTTGGCTTTATACGATGCTCCTGCATCACTAGGCATTCAAACCTAGATGAATAATACAAACTTTTGATGAAACATATATATCATTTAATCACTATAAATGACCATTCCACTAAATGATCACTACCTAAAATGAAATATCGGATGCTAGGCTTTAAAACTCAATAGAAATCACATCGATTTAATTGAAGCATATGTAACATTCAATCACTGCAACTATTATGGTAATGCCTTGAAATTATAACACTTAATCCAATATATAACATATAAATACAATCAAATATGATCAAGAATTTAATCAAATACATTCAATACATAATCATTTAATCAGATGTATTACATAGATGCATTGTAATAGAGAAGGTCGTTGCACATTTAAAGATATAAATTTGCCTGTCATCAATGCAATTACTGACTACCATTCGTTAATATTGTAAAGACCATGAATACCCTTCTTCCCACTTAAGCAAGAATCCACAACCACAGGCACGATAAAATATTTAAATTTCACTCCAAGAGCATTTGGCTGCTAGCAAATTCAACGCATTTAAAAGCATAAAAATAATAACAATAGTACTTTAAAAAGGCAATTCTTAGAAGGCAAATCGTGGTCACTAAATAATAAAACTCAATCAACTTTAACACCATTTCGAGGTAATGAATTCTGTGCAACAGTAAATAATTTAAGTCTGTGTATAGTGAAAATCGGGTAATAAATAATCAGTATGCAAAGAGGTTGGGGCGACCTGTCAAATTTGAGCCCGAGTAAATGAAAATCGTAGTCAAGGGGCAGGTAGGTTTTTCTTAGGGAACAAGTAAACTTTGCAACAAAAATTTCTTTGTCCAGGTATAGAAGAACGCAAGTCCCAATATGTCAACAATACGTGGAGCAGGTAACCACAGAGTCAGACTCCTGTGACGCTTCAAGGAAAATATTTTTTTTTTGCTGAAAAATACTCTAGAATTCCATCCCCTCGTAAATGATGCTATCGATGGATCTGTATCAGATCTTTCTCATTAAGAACATTTGTCCAGAAGTCAAATCCCACAAATATGTGAACACAGAAGGCAAGGGCATGCAAACAGTATTGTCATCAATGCTAGATCTTACACCAACATGTCTACACAAGATTCTAGGAGAAGATCACCGGTTGAGGATTTGTTTCATATTAAAACGAAAATTTACAGTCCCAGATTCCATAAAACTAGAATCCAAGATCAAGAGAACCCATACAGACAAGTAAAACATAATATGTACTTTATAAACCTTATTTAGTATTTATACTTCATAAATTTTGATTTAAGTTGTAACGCCTTTAGCTTATTTGAAAAATCAAATAACCATAAAAAATTCCCGTGCTCAGCAGATCCCACACAGATAACCAAGGAAGGAAGAATTGACAGTATCATATTAACAACAATCACCACCACAGGGTCGCATAAATACATAGGATTTCAATAACAAAATGGTTCCTTTCGCATTTACAGACCTGCTAAGAATATTAGTCTAATCTTTTTAACTTCGAACCAGACTACTCTTATCAGTATTCAAACACATATCAACAAATTGTAAATCATATTTTGTAGAATATTTAATAAAAAAATTGTATTAGAAAAACAACAGGAAAGGGACAAGCTAGAATCACCTTTAACTAAAGCATATAGATACAACAAACCCAACAAAATGAAACCAAATAGGGTTAAAACTTATCTATCTATACACAACACAGATTTATAGTTTATCCAAGAATAAAAATGCAGGGTGAGAATTGATCCATCCAGATATAAAAAAAAATGGGTTAAAAACGAGACCACGACGAGATAAAAGCAAGATGAGGATGAAGAGAAAATTCACCAACAATCAATTGGAAAAGTTAGATAATCGCATCAAGGCACAAGTCGAACCATCAACCAAGGAAAACCATTAGAGGTAGATGATTGACAGGAACATCCTTCGCTCATCATCCTCACATAGAAAAGTAGGGCGTTGAGATCCATAGGTATATTAACACTGAAGCGACGACGATAGATCAGGATTTTGGATGACTTCTTAGGTGAGGAATGATGAGCTAGGGATGAAAGGAAAAACAACCACACTGGTCACAATCAACACCCCAGCACGGGAAAGACAAGTGGGAAAACGAAGGCCATGGGAGTCAATCAATCATCGAGCTAGGATATGAAAATTTTCATTCATCCAACTAAAAAAATAGTTTACTTACCCAAATAAACATCCAGATCCAAAGCATAAATCCTACAACAATCTACCATACAAAAATGAAGAAATTGAACTGTTGCATGATCACCCACTCTGAGTTGACATCCTGTGCACTCCAGGAAACTCCCACTTGTTGACCAGTGAGACTTCACCGGTACCTCCCAGCCAATGCTATGGGTACTCTTCTTCCCCTTTATCCCCCTGAGCTGAAAAGGGGCCACACACGCTATCCATAGATTCATC
Source organism: Picea engelmannii (assembly GCA_009831015.1). Taxonomy (NCBI): domain Eukaryota; kingdom Viridiplantae; phylum Streptophyta; class Pinopsida; order Pinales; family Pinaceae; genus Picea; species Picea engelmannii. The sequence goes on from ML818157.1 coordinate 36,175, forward strand.
TAGCTCCCATCTCGCCTTGCAAGGCCGAGCTAACACTCCTCACCGAGCTGGGTATCCCAAATCCCACAAGCTAAGTCATTCAAGTAGATATTTCTATAGCATAACGTCACCCAAAAAGAAAAAAAATCCTTCATCCTTCTCTTCCCTTCATTATATAGAGTTTTGAAAGTCCATTACTTTCCTAAAATCTCATTTAATTAAAGTCTTAAAAATTAAATTCTAAAAATCCTCCCCATACAAGTGTCACCCATCCCCTTCATTCCTACACAAATTAATTTCTTTAATTAATTAATTTCCCTTATTTCCCTCACCCACCTAGAGTCACTCCTAGAATCTCTCCTAGGTGTCCCCAAATTCTCTTATAGGTTTTAATGAATTTCCCCATTAATAATT
>ML818157.1:37241-62589 GCA_009831015.1 Picea engelmannii
AATACTCTTCCAAGTGAACTTGGTAGACATGGGAGAATCACCATGAGCGACTGTTGCAGTCTTCCCTCATGGCATCGTGGGTCCTCTCGAACTAGGTAAACGTTAACCTACAATTCGAGCCACGATGGGAGTGCTAGTAGGATGTGGCAGGGCTATTATCCACACCTCTCTCTCAATATCTTTGGTAGTCGTGCATGACCCCTTTACTCCACATGTGAGTTTGGTCGGCAAGCTATCGTCAACCTACATCATCAACGAATCATGTTAGAATATATACATATCATATCATCTAGTCATATGCACTAATATCATATTAAAACAATCAAACCCCAATGGTGCACTCCCCGAATTGATCCAAAGTCTAAGGGGTTCCATCGATACCTCTGCATCCTAGAGGTCCAAAATCGTGCACACTCAGTAAAACCGAGTCAATATCACCTGTCTATGTCAATGTAGTAAAACAACATGTCATCAACCCATAATGCCTCATAATCAAAATTAAATATTTTAATAGAATAATAATCCAGATCACTTGCGAGCAAGTGTCCTCAAAGAATAGGTTCACTCAGTGCGCCAGAGAGGGATGTTACATACACCCCCTCTTTTTCTAAACTTTGTCCCAAAGTTTCATAGTATAAGTGTCAAAATAATGTGTATCACAGTATCATAATTCTATCTATCAAACAAAAATGGAAACTATTGTTGCATATCATATGCATCCTCCTAGGTCACTGAGTGCGGACTATAGTTGTCCCACTGGACCTTGACCTGATCTACTACTCAGTTTCATAGTTGTCGAATGCGTTGATCCAAGATGTAGATCGGCTCAGCCGTGAGTGCCCCCTCATCCGATACCTACACGGAACTCATGTCAATAACATATGTAGGATCACTAATATAATGTCTCAAAACCGATACATGAAAAACATCATGCATATGCCTCAAAGAATCAGGCAAGCCTAGTCGATAGGCCACAGGCCCCATTCTCTCCACAATCTTGAAAGGTCCCATGAACCTAGGAGAGAGTTTATCTCCCTTTCCAAACTTGATCAAAATCTTATGAGGTTTAACCTGAAAGAAGACTCGATTGCCGACCTCATAACTACGATCAACATGGTGCGCATCGACATATCTCTTCTACCAAACTTGCGCTTCTTTAATCCTTTGTCTTATTGTTTTCATTTTCTCTTCCATTTCTTGGATCACTTTTGGTCCCACCAGGACCCTATCCTAAAGCCGATCCCAACTCAAATGCATATGACATGGTATCCCATAAAGAAAATTGAAAGGCACCATCTTAATGGTGCTTTGGTAACTGTTGTTGTAAGAGAACTCCACTAGTGGCAAGAATTCTTCCCAATGCTTTTGTTGGTCCATCAAGTACATGTGCAACATGTCCTCCAAGGTTTGTTTCATTTGTTCAGTCTTCCCGTCAGTCTCCAGGTGATACTTCATACTGAAGTTAGGTTGGGTTCCCAAGGCCTCTTGGAAGCTCATCCAAAATCATCCACTAAACACCGATCCTCAATCGAATATAATCCTCTTAGGCACGCCATGCAGCCTCACAATATCATTGATGAAAACTCTAGCTATGTCAGGTGCCTGATACGTTGTATGCACAGGAATAAAGTGAGCACTCTTCGTCAGAGTGTATACTACTACAAAAATCAAGTCATGTCTCCTTGCCATCAGTGTAAATCCAACCATAAAATCCATCGAAATAACCTCCCATTTCAATTCCAGAATAGCGTGTGGCTGTAGTAATCTTGTTGGGTGTCTATGTTCATCCTTTACTTGCTGACATTCTAGACATCTAGCCACATAGTTGACTATGTCTTCCTTCATTCCCTTCCAGAAGAATAAGGGTTTAAGGTATTCCCTCATCTTTGTAATTCCCAGGTGATCCATGTAAACTACTCTATGAGCCTCACTTAGGATCAACATCCTCAACTCGTCGTTTGGCGGTATGTAAATCCAATTTTTAAACCTCAATAAACCATTGCTATCAAGCAAAAATATTTCAAATCTTGGTACCATCATTGTGTTTTGTCCGATAAAACCCTCGACCTTTTTGTACCAGTCATCGTCATGCTGTAATGTTAGAATATTTTCATGTAGATTCGTCTGAAGAGGCAGCACTGAAAATATGCCTGGTCTCCGACTCAATGCATCTACCACTCGGTTCACTGTTCCTTTTATGAAAGTAATCTCGAAGTCATACTCTCTAAGCAATTCCAACCAATGTTGTTGTCACGCGTTCAGTTCTCTTTGCATAAAGATGTGTTGTAGTCCACAGTGGTCAGTCTTTAGTTCAAATTTTCGTCCAACAAGGTAGTGTCTCCAAACCTTCAATGCATATACGATGGCTAAAAACTCCAAATAATGCGTCGCGTAGTTCTCATCAAGACTCCGCCTAAGCCTTCCTTGGATTCTTCAGTGCATACCAAGAAGTATGCATCCATGTCAGGGTCCTTTAGTATCGGTGTTGTTGTCAACAACTCCTTGAGCATCCAAAATTCTTTCGTGCATTTCTCGATGCAAACAAACTTCTTATTTTTCTTCTGTAATTCTATGATCGGATTTGCTATCTTCGAAAATCCCTCGACAAACTGTTGATAGTATCCTACTAAACCCATGATCTACGCACTTCCAGGACATTCGTCAGCATAGTCCATTCCATAATAAGCTCGACCTTTGCTGGATACAGAACGATACCTTTGCCAGAGATGACATGCCCTAAGTAGTGAATCTTCGATTGATAAAATGAGCATGTGGAAAACTTCCTATACATATTTTTCTCTCACAAACACTGTAGTACCAAGCGTAAGTGCTCGTTATGCTCCTCCATCATCTGAGAGTAAATCAAAATATCGTCAATGAATACTTGGATCAAATTGTCCAAGTACTCATGGAACACCCCATTCATCAAACTCATAAATACCCCTGGGACGTTTGTTAGTCTAAACGATAAAACAATAAACTCGTAATGTCCAAACCTCGTATTAAAGGTGATCTTAGGGACATAATCCTCCTTGATCTGTAACTAGTGATACCTTGATCACAAATCGATCTTTGAGAACATCATTGCACCCTTTATCTGATCGAACAGATCATCAATCCTTGGCAACAGATATTGATTCTTGATTGTGGCCTTGTTCAATTGATGATAGTCAATGTAGAGCCTCCACGATCTATCCTTCTTTTGTATGAAAATAACAGGTGCACCCGACAGTGACACACTTGGACATTTCAGTCCCAGGTCCAACAATTCTTTTAGTTACATTCTCAACTCCTGTAACTCCGGGGTCGACATCCGATAAGGATTTCTAGCTATTGGTTCAGTTCCCGATTTTAGGTCTATAGTAAACTCCAATTCCCTCTCAGGAGGCATCCCAAGTAAATCCTTCCAAAATGCGTCCAAAAACTCTCTCACGACCGGAAGGTGTTCTAGACCTTCCTCTACTCCCTTCTCATTTAACTCAAGTGTCGTATAAATCTTGCACCCCTGGCACATGCTCTTCCGAAGCTGGAAGGAAGAGATGAACCTCAGGGAAACTCCCTAGTTCTAGCCCACAATCACATGTCTCTGTCCCTCATCATCAACCAAGCTCAATCATTTCGTCTTGCAGTTGAGTATCACCTCATGTGATTCCAACCATTCCATACCGATCATGATTTCATAAGATCCTAAGATTGTGATGTACAGGTTGGCCTTGGTGACAAACTCTCATAGGTTAAGGATACAACCCATAACCTTTCCTCCAACCTTTTTTTTGGCTCCTGAAGCCATCTCTACAAATCTAATCTCATCCTATTTGACTGGCTTTGCCTTAATCCTTTTTAGCACTGAAGAAGAAATGAAACTCTCGGTAGCACCAGGATCTATCAAAATGCTAAGGGTCTAGTTAGCGATGATAACTGTCATCTCGAGCACAGTTGATTGATGCTCTACCTAGTAGTTATTCACCATTGCATGAATCTAATGGGCCTTCCCATATCTCCCATGGTAGTGGGTCGGACTGATCCATATGGTCTAGTCCTCTCCACAGGGTAGTCGTTCTAGTAGTGTGGATCCCCACATGTCCAACACCCCTTCTTCGGCCCAGTAGTCTTGGTACCTGAAGTAGAAGATGACAGCCCACCGGCCTGGAATCCTAGTCTGTTCTACTGAACAAGTCTAAACTACTGCTGTTGCGGTCAACATTGTTGTTGATCTTGTGGTCCCTGATAAGGTGTCCACTACTGAGGCGTAGGTCACCGAGGTGTAGTAAAAGTGGATCCCCTCTGGAAGCCACGATATCTCGGTGTATGTTTGTTGGTGTCTAATGCTACTTTTCACCAGATGACACCTTCTCTGTTGGTCTTGCTGGAGTCCTACTCTGAACCCCGCAGATAAGCTCCTCCTTTGCTATGAGGGCCTTCTGGATGGCATCATGCAAGGTTTGAGGCATCAGAATCCTAACCTTTGCATGTAAGTTTCCATTAAGGCTGAACACGAACCTGTTGACCTTACACGAAGATGCAGAGCATACCAAACCAACTCCATAAAATGGGCCTCGTACTTGGGCACCATACGATCGTCGTGTCGTAAGGCATTGAACTCGTTGAGCTGATGCTCAATGAATTCCTCTAATAGGTATCTCTCTCGGAACCGTTCCTTGAACAGTTCCCATGACACATCTTCAACGGCCATGTTCAACTGCGGTAGGAGCATCTTCCACCATAAAAGAGCGCTTCCTTTTAGTTGGAAGACTTCCATGAGGACCTTCATGTTGGAGGTATAATCACGAAGTGAAAAGAACATTGCCATATTCTCCAACCATGCCTTGGCGGCTGCATCGTCTGGGGAACCAAATAACTTGGGAAATTTGACCTTCTCGAGTTCACGGTGAATGCTACCAGTACCGACTAGAGTGCGCAGTGGACCCTCAAGGGTTTTCGGTGCCCTGGCCTCATCTCTATCCAAATGGTTGATCAGTGCCTCAGACATGCACTGAAAAGATCTCATCATTCCAACCGCATCACCAACTATTATATTCTTCTTCCTGATAACCTGTCTTTCTCCCTAGGGGTTAGACCCCTCCGATGGGGCTGCTACTAGAGGGGTCACGCCTCCTCGCCTATCACCCCGTTGTTTTCCTCTGCAGCGTCCTCTAACCATGATTACCTGCACGAATACAAGTCAACTCAATTAGCAACATTATAATCAAATCATATCAACGAAAATTGTAGCGATCCCAAGTCGCGGGTTGAACCGGCACTAATACAATATGTAAAATCCCCATCGATAAGGCCATGGGAGAAGCCAATTTTTTATTTTTTATTTTTTTTGAAGAATTCAGGGCACGAAGGAAATGACAACAAAAGTTTGATCACACCCTAGATGAAGAGAAGAAGCACGCAACCAAGGAAGCAAGCAACTATGACTCCATGCACAGACACAAGGGCAACCAGGCAATAGGCACAGCATAACCAGAAGAAATGACTAACTTCTCTATGCAACAAGAAATGCCTACAAGTTAAGGGGCAACATACCCTTCCCCACATAACGTCGTTGGCAAACAAGACTAGATCCTCAAGGTGTGCGAACCAACGCATTCACCCAAGTAAACATATGATGCTCAGCCATGCTCACATGGTATGCACTGACTCCGACCAAGATATCATTCACCTCTAACCCATAAGGTGCGCCATGATCCCCTCATCAGGAACCATGCCATCCCTAGAAGAGAGGTGTGACAGTAACCCTGGTGAAAAACAAAATGGACCAAGACTCAATAAAGATCTGACGTGCTAGGGACAGAATATTGACTGGGAGACTATACCTACCCCACACAAGGCTGAGAAGACACAAGAGGATGAAGGAAAGGGGTGACGCCGGACCACACAACATCATCCCCAACCCCACAAATCACCTAGTCTAACTGGTCTATGATTACATTCGAATTTAACATTAACGAAAAAAGCATGTCAAGTGAGCAGCCTAAATCATAGTTTGGTCATCAACGTACCATCAAATTAATATTAAATGCAATCATAGTTGGAAAGACATGTAAGATGTTAACAGTTATTACTATGTAGCATTTAATCAGCATAACTAGTCATACCACTAAATGATAAGAGGCTAGGCATTCAAACCTAAGGGAATAATACAATCTTTTGATTAAACATATATATCATTTAATCACTATAAATGACCATTCCACTAAATGATCACTACCTAAAATGAAAGATCAGATGCTAGGCTTTAAAACTCAATAGAATATCACAACGATTTAATTGAAGGATATGTAACATTCAGTCACTACAACTATTACGGTAATGCCTTGAAATTATAATAGTTAATCCAATATATAACATATAAATAAAATCAAATATGATCAAGAATCTAATCAAATACATTCAATACATAATCATTTAATCAGATGTATTACACAGACACGTTGCAATAAAGCAGGTCGTTGTGCATTTAAAGATATAAATTTTCATGTCATCAATGAAATTAGTGACTACCATTCATTAATATTGTAGACACCATGAATACCCTTCTTCCCACTTAACTGGGATTCCACAACCATAGGCACAATAAAAAAATTATATTTCAATCCAAGAGCATCTGGCTAGCAGTGAATTCAACACATTTAAAAGCATAAAAATAAAAACAACAATCATTTAAAAAGGCAACTCGTGGTCACTAAATAATTAAACGCAGATGACTTTAACGCCATTTCCAAGTAATCAATTTTGTGCATTAGTAAAGAATTTAAGTCGGTGTATAGTGAAAATCGGGTAATAAATAATCAGTATGCAAAGAGGCTAGGGAGACCTGTCAAATTCAAGCCCGAGTAAAGGAAAATCGTAGTCAAGGGGCAAGTAGGTTTTCCTTCGGGAACAGGTAAACTTTGAAAAAAAAAATTCGCTGGCCAGGTATAGAAGAACGCAGGCCCCAACGGGTCAACAAGACGTGGAGAAGGTAACCACAGAGTCAGACTCCTGTGACGGTTCAAGGCAAATAATTTTTTTTTTGCTGAAAAAGACTCTAGAAGTCCATCCCCTCGTAAATGATGCAATCGATGGATTTGTATTAGATCTTTTACATTAATTAACATCAAAAACAGGTTGCATTACAAGAACATTTGTCCAGAAGTCAAATCTCGCAAATATCTGAACATAGAAGGCAAGGGAATGCGAACAAGATTGTCATCAACACTAGATCCTACACCAATGCATCTACACAGGATTCTAGGATATCACTAGTTGAGGATTTTTTTCATATTAAAATGAAAATTTATAGTCCCAGATTCCATAAAACCGGAATCCAACCTCAGGAGACCCCATACAGACAAGTAAAATGTAATATGTACTTTCTAAACCTTATTTATAATTTAAACTTCTTAAATTTTGATTTAAGTTGTAATGCCTTTATCTTATTCTACCAATCAAATAACCATAAAAACTTCCCATGCTTAGCATATCCCACATAGACAACCAAGACAGGAAGATTTGATAGTATCATATTAACAACAATCACCCCACGGGGTCGCATAAATACACAGGATTTCAATAACAGAATGGTTCCTTTCACATTTACATACCTTCTAAGAATATTAGTCTAATCCTTTTAACTTTGACCCAGGTTGCTCTTATTGGTATTCAAACACATATCAACAAATTTTAAATCATATTTTGTAGAAGATTTAATAAAAAAAATGTATTAGAAAAAGAATAGGAAATGGACAAGACAAATCACCTTTAACTAAAGCATGTAAATACAGCATACCCAACCAAACAAAACCATAAAGGGTTACAACATATCCATCTATACACAACGCATATTTAGAGTTTATCCAAGAAAAAAAATGCAGGGCAAGAATTGATCCATCAATATATAACAAAAAATGGGGTAAAACCGAGACCACGACGAGATAAAAGAAAGTCGAGGATGAAGAAAAACTTTGCCAGCAATCAATTGACAGAGTTAGATAATCACATCAAGGCATAAGTCGAACCATCAGCCAAGGAAAACCATCAGAGGTATATGACTGACAGGAATGTCCTTTGCTCATCATCCTCACACAGAAAAGCAGGGCGTTGAGATCCATAGGTCTATTAATGCCGAAGCGATGACCGTAGATCAAGCTCCTAGACAACTGCTTAGGCGAGGATTGATGATCTAGGGAAGAAAGTAAAAACAACCACTATGGTCACAATCAACACCCTAGGGTGGCCAATACATGCGGGAAAACGAAGGCCATGGTAGTCAATCAATCATCAAGCTAGCCTATGAAAAATTTAAGTCATGCAACTAGACAATTAGTTTACTTACCCAAATAAACATGCACATCCAAATAATAAATCCTACAACAATCTACCATACAAAAATGAAGAAAGAGAACCATTGCCTGATCGTCTGCTCTGAGTTGACATCCCATGCGCTCCGGGAAACTCYCGCTTGCCGATCGATGTGACTTCACYGGTACCTCCCAGCCAATGCTAGSGGTACTATACTTCTCCATTWTCCCCCCAAGACCCAAAGGGGCCACACACKCTATCCAAAGATTCAGCTAGCTTCCAGCTCGCCATGCAAGGCCGAGCTACCATTCCTCACAGAGYTGKGTATCCCCACTCCCACAAGATAAGTCAATCAAGTAGAGATTTCTGCAACGTAACATTATACAAATAGAAAAAAATCCTTCATCCTTCTCCTCCCTTCATTATATAGAGTTTTGAAGTCCCTTACTTTCCTAAACTCTCATTTAATTAAAGTTTTAAAAATTAAATCCTAAAACTCCTCCCCATACAAGTGTCACCCATTCCCTTCATTCCTCCACAGATTAATTTCTTTAATCAATTAATTTCCCTTATTTCCCTCACCCACCTAGAGTCACTCCTAGAATCGCTTCTAGGTGTCCCCAAATTCTCTTACAGGTTTTAATGAGTTTCCCCATTATTAATTTGCTAGTTTAGTTTTAAATTAGAAATTTCTTAATGGTAGGTACCTTACTAAGTTTGACTTTCTCGTTTTTCCCTTGTGTTTCCCTTTTCTTTTTATGTTTTCCGCTTTCCCTAGTTTTCTAAATATTTTAGATTTCCCTCTTTCCCCTTTTCATTTAGAACTCAAATTGGGAGCGGTAGAAATTAACCCCCTTTTTCCTTTTTCCTTTTGGTTAAAATTTTTAAACTATCATAAAATAATAAAACAATTATTTCCCTTTTTAAATTTTACCCTAATAGATTTTTATGAATCATTTAAATTGCTTACCCCCTTCTTGTTACAAGATTTAATGAAGAGTGTTAGCTCCCAAAATGAATCCGTCACTATGGTTGCATTTTGTGGTTGATAGCATGGCTATTGGTAGTTTTCTCAAATTTGATTTTAAGTTTTTCTAGTAGCAAGACTTAGGTTTTGATTTTTGTCTTAGAAATAAGACGACCCATAAAGGTCTTCTCTTTAAAATTTTCATAAAATGCTTTCAACAGCTAACGCATGTTTTAAAGATGATAGTTAGCTGGTGAAAGCGGTGATTTTCAACAGCAAAGGAGCATTTCTCATGGGTCATTAGCTGGTGAAAGCGACGATTTTTCAACAGCCGAGGAGCACTTCTCATGGGCCATTAGCTGGTGAAAGCGGGAATCACGTGTGTTTTCTCCATGTTTTAAAAATTCAAATGATGACATGCTCAGTCCACGTCATGCAATCATTATGATGCGCTGGTGAAAGTGGATAATGATGGTGATTCAGGTTTTGCACGTCTAAATCGGATTGCAAAGAGGATCTCGTTTAGAAATACATGGTTCACGATCATGGCGTTGGAAATGGTGAATTTGAATCCATCATTACAGGTGAAGGAGCGGTACTACATAGATGGTGACATCAAATCGACCCATCATTTCCCCAACACGCTTCACCTACAAGTGTATGATAAGTTTTCAATGTTGAAAGACGGAGCCGAGTGTTTTCACCAGTGAAAAACTTCGGCCCAAATAGCAGATCGCAGTGTTTCATGTGGAGAATTGATGCAGACGCGTAGTCGAAACCTTGCTTTCTCACACAGGATCGTTCAATTTCTCAATTCTGAGCCTTCAGTGGCTCCTTGGATTCCCTCAGGAATCACTTCTTCAACATTCTAATCCACAGGTCCTTTGACTTCCCTTCACGGTTTTCATCCCTTGACCATGGTTATCCCCGAATCTCTATTTGAGTTTGGGGTTTCGCTATTTTCGTTGTCAAGAGTTCTTGACCCTTTGAACTCTCGATCACCGATTCTCCGATGAGCGCTTTCGTGCTAGCCCCTCTGAGATATACTCTCACCATATGACCACTGCCTTGACCGTGATCAATCCTCCTATCGGGGTTTCAGGGTTTGTGATGTTCCGATGCACATGTATTCGCAACCCCCGATCCTTCGATCCTCGATGAGCCTTGACCTCCATCCAGCTGACAACTGGCTCCCGCACAACGGTGCTTCTCTCAGTTCCGCTATGGCTGACAACTATTCCCCACTGATCGGGATTTCATGGATCGCGAATCTATAATGCACAAAAATCTCATCCCTAGGATCTTCGATATCTCGATGGACAAAATGTCGATGGCACTCGATCCTTTGCCACCTGTCCTTGCAGATGGACGGTTCCAGTTTCTCCTCGCAGGATCATGTCCTCGCGCCTTCATGGCCCTTGATGCCAATTCTCTGCTCTTCTGCTCACGAGGTCCCGATAGGCGATGTGTCGCATGTCCGCTCGTCAACTCCTGTGTGGCCCCTCACGCTCCAATGCCTTATTGGGAAATCGCGTATCGTGATTCTGTAATGCATGAAACCTATGTGCCCGGGATCTCCGATATCCCGATTCCTGACTCTTCCCAGATGTCTGCCACCTGTCCTCCATGCTAACTTCCGTCGCGGCTTTTCCCTGGTGCGTTGATGCTTGCCACGTGTCCTCCTAGATGGACGATCCCGATTATGTCGGGACTTCGGGACTTTCGATGTCTTGTTCCCCTTGACCTTGAGAACTTCGATTCTTCGATTTACCGAATCTCGTCAGATCCCTGACACCTGTCCCATGTGAATGGATGGCTCAGATCTCGTCGACGTTTTCACTTGGATTTTTCTGATCTCTTGTCAATGGGAATGTTGATTTCCTGATGCGCCTAAACGCTGATGGCGCTATATCTTCGCCATGTGTCCCTCTACCAATGGACGGTCCAGATCCCGTTGGGATTTCATGGCTTACGCTGCTCCAACTCACACGACCTCGAGAACTCTGATTTCCCAATGGCCGATATCCCGACTGCTAACCCTCGTGCATCCTCCATAGATCTGACGGATGTCGGTGATCCTGCACCAAATCTAACGGCTCAGGCCTGTCTTCCTTCCCTACACTTCTCCTGAGGCTTAACCTCCACACACCTTCTCCCAATCCAACGGTTGTCGGGTTTTCTTTGTGAGATCCGATGGCTCTCAGTATTTTTTTGCTGTAGCCTCTGGTGCGCTTCTACTGGCACTCCCCTGGATGTGAATCTTCAACGTTCCAAATCTGTCTATCTGCCAATCTAATGGCTATTGTGCTCCTTTAAGCTTCTGCACTTTCTTCCCTGCACTTGGAAGAATTTCAAGTCTCCAAGGCCTCGAACTTTGTTTGTTCCCTCTGCGATCTCCTTGAACTTCAGTCTCATTGTTACGCGTAAAAGCATTGTTCCTACTGAGCTTCTCTCCACGAATCCTCAAAGGATTCTTCGACTCCTGCACTCCTTGCAGAGTGTCTGTGCACCCACAGTGCTATCTCTTCTGAGCTTCCGAAAACACTCATACCCCTTGGGGGGATTTTATTCTTCTTCTCCCTCAGATGGAGAATGAAATGGATGCCCTCTTGGCTATCCTTCAGCTCAAGCCTCTTCTTGAGTACTTCTGGGTATTAAACAACCCAGTGAAGATCCTTCCTTGGACTCTTCCTTCAAATGAAAAAACTCAAAGAGTTCTCTTCTCCCTTCTGTTCCTATCTGCACACTTGCTCGACGTCCTCCTAGTGGATTATATTCTCTTCCCTAGAACGTTCAATGGTTCTATTCTCCTTGTGCACTCATGCACTTTGCTCAATGCCCACCTGGCAGAGCTCCCAGAATCCTCAGTGATTCCGCTACCTTCTTCAACTCTCAGCAGAGTTATTCTCAATACACCTCTATGCATACGCTCAGCGCCCACTTGGAAGAGCTCTCACAGAATTCCTCAGAGATTCTGTCTTCTGAACTCACAGTAGAGTTCCTCCTCCAGCACCTCGTACTTATGCTCAATGCCCACTTCACAGAGCTCCTACAGAATCCTCAGTGATTCTGTCTGCAACTGTGTCTAGGATACACAGCCTTGCCTCTTGAGGTGTTCAGTAACCTCACAGGTCTTCTTCCTGAGTTGATGATTTCAGTCCTATGCCTCAGCACGTCTTTGTCTGACTCCTCAGAGTTCAGAAGTGCATCCTATGTGCACTAGCGTTCAGAACCCACAGTGTTCTGTCACACCCTCCTGGCGTGAAGCCTCAAAGACCTTCTCAAACCTGAAATCAAACACAACTCCTGCAGAGCGTATCCACACAACATACATTCACAGCATATACACAGAACACATATAGACACCCATATATCACAGAATGACATGCAGGAAAAACTGCTTCTGTTTATATTAACAATGGAAAATGCCTATAATTACAAATGTGTTCCTTGAGCTCTCTCTGGCTCTTCTACCACCATGCTAACTCAAAATGAGATCTAAAATCTCTTTTACCTGAGGGCTCTTAGCGCTTCCCGCCAGGTTCACCTACCCTAATAAATTACAATCAATTGTTGTCTAGTCTGCTATCCAGAAATAGATCTCAGTCGATCTTGCATTAAAGTCGAGCCTATCTACTGCCTGCACAAAGGCACGGCTTCCATGGCTCACCAGCCTAAGAATTTAATTTACATTCATTACAAATATTTGAATGAGGTTGTGCCTCCCTTTCATCCTTGAATGTATGTGCGTTGATGTGGCTGGTTGGCTGGCTGGCATGGAGGAATGCTCCTGCATCATACTCCACAGCTGCAAAAATCATGAGCTCCTGTTCATGAGCTTCCCCTGTAGCTGTTGGAATCCTCCTGGATCCCAAACGAATCTCTGGAGCTTTGCATCTGCTCCATTTTGCTACTGTTGCTGCTTCTGCTGCACTGTTGTTGCTGCTTCTTCTCTTCTGCTCAGCTTTTCCCTGCTGGCAGTGTCTGCTGACTTCAACATCAGCTCCCTGATGTCCTCTATCACTTCATCCAACTGCTCTAGTTGCTAGTCCTATTGTTGCAGTCTCCTCAGCTGCGAAAATTTCTGGCCATTGGGCAGATCATCATGATCTCCCACGCCTTCCTCGTCTATTTCCAACTTCACCTATTGGATGTGTATGCCCTGCACTCTCACCCTTTCTTCCAGGGCTTCTATCTGATCCCACAAATCAGAAAAGAAAATGCCATCTACCTCTTCCTCCTCTGCTTCTACAACCTCCTCTGTTGCATTGTTTTCAGCTTCATGGCTGAAAATGCTGAGCCATTCCTCAGAATGCTCATCATCCTCTTCTCCTGCTTCTGCTGCAAATTCTCCTATTTCAATCTCTTTAGCTTCAATCCTAAATGCATTAAGACATTCCTTAGAATGCTCACTCTCTTCTTTGTCCTTTTGTTTCATCTTCCAAAGTCTATTCCCATTTTTCTTCTTTTCTGACAGTCATCTCCAGCTGTGACTGTTCCCCTGTTGTTGTTGTATCATTTGCAACATAATTTTCTACCTCCTCTTGGGCAGATGGTAGGAATATCCCAATTCCCCTAATCATCAGAATATCATTCTGATCTTTCACCCCTTCTATCAACTACACCTGCTGATCTCAATTCATCTCTGAATTTACGAGACTATCAGACAGTCTCATCTGCTCATCCCTTCCCATCTGGTAGTATGGGATGCTTCCGCTGCTTCCGTGGCAGACCATGAGATCAACCAATCCCATCTTCATCAGCACTCCTTACCGAATTTAAATCTTCATCGATCCCATGAGACCTTCAGATGGCCTCGCATTTTCATCTCTGCCCTCCTGGCAGTCTTCGATGCTTTCGCTGCCCTCCTGGCAGTCTTCGAGATCCCGCAGCGATCTCTTTTCATTGCCCTCCTAGAAAATTGAAATTCCCTCACTGTCCTCCTGACAGTCTGTGAGATCCTCAACTGATCTCAACTTGTTGCCCTCATGGAAATCTTGAATTTCTTCTGCTCTACCCCCCTAGTAGTGCTTGAGATCCTCAGATGATTTCAATTCAAATTCTTCATCATCCCAATCATCGAGACCTCTCCCAGTCTCCGGTTTACATACCTCAACCATCATTTTCTCTGTGGCCTTGAGGTTTTCAGCATACCTCAACCATTTTCTCAACAGCCTGCGCTGTCTCATGACCATCAGTTGTTTGACTGGCCAACTTGCTTTTTCCTTCTTCATGGGAAATTCACGCATCTGTCTCCTCCTTCTCTCCTGCCACATATGTAGTTTGAAATCCTCTATGTATGCCTTTAATTCGTAGAGGTCTTTATCAAATTCGACAAGCCTTTCTGCCTTTCTCTTCTTTCTATGGCCTTCAGTAGCCATCTTGTTGTATCTATTTGCCTCCCTGACAGATTTGTTGCTGTCACTCCTACAATCCTGAGTGCTCAGCTTCATCCTACAGTCTCCCTGACTGCCTTCTCGACTGCTACGTACCTGCAAACAATCGTCACAGAGTCCTCCAACAACTCTGTCTTTTTCCTGCTTCTTATGTTTGCAAGATACAAACAAAATCCCGCTCTAATACCACTTGGAGTGTATCAGAGTTCTTTCCTCCTCCTGCCTCTCTTCCTGCCTGAAATATACAGAAAATAACTAGCTCTGATACCACCTGATGCAGACGTGTAGTAGCAACCTCGTCTGCTCACACATGATCGTTCAATTTCTCAATTCTGAGCCTTCAGTGGCTCCTTGGATTCCCTCGAGAATCACTGCTTCAACATCCTAATCCACAGGTCCTGTGACTTCCCTTCACGGTTTTCATCCCTTGACCGTGGTTATCCCTGAATCTCTATCGAAGTTTGGGGTTTCACTATTTCCGCTGTCAAGAGTTCTTGAACCTTTGAAATCCCGATCACCGATTCTTCGATGAGCGCTTTCGTGCTAGCCCCTCTGAGCTATACTCTCACCATATGACCACTGCCTTGACCGTGATCAATCCTCCTATCGGGGTTTTTGGATTTGTGATGTTGCGATGCACATGTATTTGCAACCCCCGATCCTCCGATGCCTGATGATCCTTGACCTCCGTCCAGCTGACAACTGGCTCCCGCACAACGATGCTTCTCTCAGTTCCACTATGGCTGACAGTTGTTCCCCACCGATCGGGATTTCACCGATCGTGAATCTATAATGCACAAAACTATCGTCCCTGGGATCTCCGATATCCATATGGACAAAATGCCGACAATGCCTGATCCTTTGCCACCTATCCTTGCAAATGGATGGTTCTGGTTTCTCCTCGCAGGATCGTGTCCTCACGCCTTCACGGCCCTTGATGCCAATTCTCTTCTCTTTTGCTCACGAGGTCCCAACAAGAGATGTGCCACCTGTCCGCTCGTCAACTCCTATGTGCCTCCCCACACTCCGATGCCTTATCGGGAAATCACGTATCGTGATTTTGTAATGCATGAAACCTATGTGCCCAGGATCTCTGATATCCCGATTCTCGACTCTTCCCAGGTGTCTGCCACCTGTCCTCCATGCTGACTTCCGTCGCGGATTTTCCCTGGTGCGTTGATGGTTGCCACACGTCCTCCTAGATGGATGATCCCGATTATGTCAGGACTTCGAGACTTTCGATGTCCTATTCCCCTTGACCTTGAGAACTCCAATTCTTTGATTTACCAACTCTCGTCAGATCCCTGACACCTGTCCCGTGTGAATGGATGGCTCAAATCTCGTCGGCGTTTCCACTTGGATTTCTCCGATCTCTTGTCAATGGGAATGTTGATTTCCCGATGCGCCTAAACGCCGATGGCACTGGATCTCCGCCACGTGTCCCTCTGCCAATGGATGGTCCCGATCCCATCGGGATTTAGCACCTTGCGCTGCTCCAACTCACACGACCTAGAGAACTCCGATTTCCCGATGGCCGATATCCCGACTGCTAACCCTCGTGCAACCTCCATAGATCTGATGGTTGTCGGCGATCCTGCACCAAATCTAACATCTCAGACCTGTCTTCCTTCCCTGCGCTTCTCCTGAGGCTTAACCTCTGCGCACCTTCTCCCGATCCAACGAATGTCGGGTTTTCTTCATGAGATACGATGGCTCTCGGTCTTTTCCTGCTATAGGCTCCAGTGTGCTTCTACTGGCACTCCCCTGGACGTGAATCTTCAATGGTCCAGATCTATCTATCCACCGATATAATGGTTTTTGTGCTCCTTCGAGCTTCTGTGCTTTTTTCCCTGAACTTGGAGGAATTTCAAGTCTCCAAGGCCTCGGCCTTTATCTGTTCCCTCTGTGAGCTCCTCGAACTTGAGTCTCGTTGTTACGCATAAAAGCGTTGTTCCTCCTGAGCTTGTCTCCATGAATCCTCAAAGGATTCTTCGACTCCTGCACTCCTTGTAGAGTCTCTACGCACCCATAGTGCTATCTCTTCTGAGCTTAAGAAAACACTCAGACCCCTTGGGGGGATTTTATCCTTCTTCTCCCTCAGATGGAGAATGAAATGGATTCCCTCCTAGCTATCCTTCAGCTCAAGCCTCTTCTTGAGTACTTCTGGGTATTCAACAACCCAGTGAAGATCCTTCCTTGGACTCTTCCTTCAAATGACAGAACTCAAAGAGTTCTCTTCTCCCTTCTGTTCCTATCTTCACACTTGCTTGAAGTCCTCCTGGTGGAGTATCTTCTCTTCCCCAGAACGTTCAATGGTTATGTTCTCTTTGTGCACCCATGCACTTCGCTCAATGCCCACCTGGTAGAGCTCCCAGAATCCTCAGTGATTCTACTACCTTCTTCAACACTCAACAGAGTTCTTCTCAATGCACCTCTGTGCATACGCTCAATGCCCACTTGGCAGAGCTCTCACAGAATTCCTCAGAGATTCTGTCTTCTAAACTCATAGCAGATTTCCTCCTCCAGCACCTCGTGCTTATGCTCAATGCCCACTTGGAAGAGCTCCTACAGAATCCTCAGTGATTCTATCTGCAACTATGTCTTAGATACATAGCCTTACCTCCTGAGGTGTTCAGTAACCTCACAGGTATTCTTCTTGAGTTGATGATTTCAGTCCTGTACCTCAACACGTCTTTGTCTAACTCCTCAGAGTTCAGAAGTGCATCCTATGTGCACTGGCGTTCAGAACCCGCAGTGTTCTGTCACACCCTCCTGGCGTGAAGCCTCAAAGACCTTCTCAAACCTGAAATCAAACACAACTCCTGGAGAACGTATCCACACAACATACATTCACATCATATACACAGAACACATACAGACACCCATATATCACAAAATGACATGCAGGAAAAACTGCTTCTGTTTATATTAACAATGGCAAATACATGTAATTACAAATGTGTTCCTCGAGCTCTCTTTGGCTCTTCTACCACCATGCTAACTCAAAATGAGATCTAAAATCTATTTTACCTGAGGGCTCTTAGTGCTTCCCTCCAGGTTCACCTACCCTAATAAATTACAATCAATGGTTGTCTAGTGTGCTATCCAGAACTAGATCTTAGCCGATCTTGCATTAAAGCCGATCCTATCTACTGCCTGCACAAAGGCATGGCTTCCAGGGCTCACCAGCCTAAGTATTTAATTTATATTCATTGCAAATATTTGAATGAGGTTGCGCCTACCTTTCATCCTTGAATGTATGCGCCCTGATGTGGCTGGCTGGCTGGTTGGCTGGCATGGAGCAATGCTCCTGCATCAGGAATCGTTTGGGGTTTTGAATCGCAAATGGAGAGGAGACACAGTGGCTCTTTGCTGAGAAAAGAACTGGATAGTCTGTCCTTCCTACAGTCACACCTAGAAGTGCAAAAACACTTCTCAAATGCAGGTTGTATGGAATATGTCAAAAGGGTACAGAATGGCTGTCACCAATCAACAATAGAGGTGTTTGCTAAAACGTTTGATGGAAATAAAGCCTACGTTTGGTCTTTAGAAATTATTGTGGATGAAGATACCATTGTTGCAGCGACCAGTTTGCCAATATCAGGCCAGAGTTGGTTCAAACCGACAGCCACCAAGAACCTAAATTTCATAGAATATTTGAAGGAAGAATTCAGACATAATGCATGGAAGAAGAGCATGCCAGTTTCCCATTTAGAAGATGAGTGGCAGGATCTTTTTAAGGGCATCCAACCCTACATAACTTTAGAAGGAAGGTACGACAAACTGATGTTATATCATTTCAATCTCTTAGACCATTTCACAGGTAAAACTCTCCTAAATCTACCTTTCTTCTTGCACAAGAGCTTAACTAAAATTTGTAAGAAGATTAGAGCTGAATCTCTAAGTATGAAGAACACCCTTTTCCACTTTGGCCTTATTAAATTGATAATCCTGGAGGAGCTGAGACAGAAGGGAAGGACCTGGCAACATTTCCTTTTTTCTAAGGGATTTGAAACTCAAACTCAACCCATGAATGAATAGAGGAAAGATGGAAAGAGGCAATTGACTCCTCAAAGTATCTCAAGGAAGAGGAGAACCCTTCCAGGACCTCCAGAAGATAGAATGTCTGGTGTGAAATCTCACAGGTCAAAGAAGAAATTGGATTTTGAAACTACTACAGAGCAGCCTACAGAAAGGAGAACAAACATCTTAAACCTGCCATACACAGACTCAGAGATAGAGCAAGAAGATGAGAGCCCTGCCATCAAAAGTCCTGAACATTCCATTGAGTTTGCACATAATTGTGAGACCTTTACCCACACCGAGGAAGGGGAAACATCAAAGAGCACTAAGTTGAAGAAAACACAGAAAATCAAGCAACTCAAAGAAGTGATCGCTCAGCAGGAGGTCTTAGAGAGAGTAATAAAGGAAAGATACAAGAAGTTGCCTGATAATTTTGCAGAAACAAATGTTGCATTTGAAAATCTGGCTCGTGAAAGTGTCAAGGAAAAGAAGAGGAAACAAAAAATCACCAAATACTATAACAGTCTATGGTGGTTAGCAAAGTGCCTTAAAAGGAAAATTAGAAAATTGAAGCAAAAGAAAAAGTCACACCCAGATTTGCAAGTGCTAGCTTAGGTTGCTGTGAACATGCAAGGGGATAAAGCAGAGACACATTGAGTTTTTGATGGAATCACAGTTTTGGAGGTGAAAGTTCATTTTGGGCTAAGGTAGAGCTTTCACCAGTGCACGGGACAATTTTACATGTAGTTAGTTGTTGAAAGGCAACGCTTTCACCAGCTAACCAGCGAATCATAAGGCGAGTTAGCTAGTGAAAGCAGAAAAATCATTTTTGAAAGCTAAGGATGGAGCAGGTCATTTTTCACAGGTTTTAAAGAGGTTCTAGAGTATTAAAGGGTTAACAACTTGATCGAAAAATACTCTGCATCAGAGATTCGTGGGAGTTTTTGAGAACCACTTGATAAACTGATCTCCTAAAGTATCGACTATGAACAACTGAGGAAATCCAGCTCCCAAGACAGGTGCCCCTGCCATGTTTCATGACACCACAGATTCCAGAAGTTGAAGAATACAAATGTCAAATTTTGAGATTGAAGACAATTCGAATGCTAGTGTAGTCATTAAGTCTTTGTTATCAAGTTGCTTAGTTAGAGTTGAATTGCTATTTTTAGATACAAATCCAAGTTTTCAGGATCTTAAAAAGCTCATTGTAAAAGGCTATAAATGCTTATCTATTCTAAGAGACAAGGGTTCAAACTGGGATACATTTTTGTGCTATTGTATAGACTCTTTTGATATAATAAAATTACAGTTCCCTTTCATTTTCAATATCAGAAATATCCATGTTTCCATTTCTGTACTTCATTTCAGTTTATTTTAGCTTATGAAGACTGTTATCTCTTTATTGAGCTCATAGATTTGAATTGAAGGATTTTCTTTTTGTCTTGTATTAATCCTTACACCCAAATGTATTTGGAAATCAAGATTAGTGTTCTTCATCCCCCCCCCCTTTCAAATTAATTGATCTGATTATTGTTTCCTGAAATCACTATTTCTTTAGATGTATGATGAGTTGTCTATTACACTGATCATTAAAGACCCCATTGTTCCAAGCATATCTACACATTATTTTTAAGTTACCAAGCATCCTTAGTCTACAAACCTAAGGAGTTTCTTGGAGTGATAACAAATTGGCGCCATTGTCGGGGAAACAAAATTCAAGTTCTACTTTCCTGGGATATGACACAGAGCTGATCTTTGATGATAGACAAAGACTAGACATTTTTAGTTGGTAGTAATTATCTATCTGGCGACTCCACAAGTTCATCCTGGCTCCTAAGAGGATCAGTACTAGGGAGAATCCTGAAGAATCACCTATCACACCAGTGTCCAATCCAGAACTAATTCTCAGGAAAGGAAAGACCATTCAAGGTCAAACTTCAAGATCAGATACAAAAGGTAATCCTCTTTTCAGTTCTGGAAAATCTACTACAGAAAAATTTGAGTTCTTTTCAAAGACCATTGATGAAAAAACAACTGTAAATACTGTAGAAGAACAAATTCCTTTTGATCAACAGGAAAATACTAATGATGATAAATTGATAGATTTAAATTTGATTGAAAAAAACATCCAAGACTTTAGAAAGAAGCCACAGTTCTTCTTCCCTTGAGTCTTTTCATTCTTAGCAAGAAGAAGACCATTTGAACATTTATACTATCCTCCTTGTTGTTGAACATCTCCTCCAAGAGCTATCTACTAAAGGTGAAGGAAATTTAGCTGGACAGCCTGCAAATTTTTACAGAACCTCTTATCAGACCTCTTTCCCATTAGACGATTCACCTCTTTCGCATCCCTCCAGTGTTGAAGAATCGAAAAAGAAACCATCACCTTTCTCACCCTTGATAGTTATGGATGCACCACCTCCTTTGACGAAGATGCAACAAATCCTAGCTGCTAGGTATGCACCACTCATATTTCCAAACCCAGTATCAGCCATGCCAACAGGAGAATATTAGAAGTATATGCCCAAATTCACAGGCGAAGGCAATGTGTCTGCTGAAGAACATATTGAGGCTTTCTACAGTTATGCTGAAAACCTTAATATTGAAGAAGAAGATGTTTGGACACGAGTCTTTGTCCAAAGCCTAGATGGCCATGCTAGAAAATGGTTCAAATAACTCCATGTTGGTTCCATAGCCAGAATCGATCAATTGGATGAGACCTTTTTGAAACGTTGGGGTGAAAAAAGAGATTTTGTCTACTATATCATAGAATTCAGAAACCTAAGGAAACAAAATAGTGAGTCAGTCTCTGATTTCACTAAAAGATTTAACCAGATGTATGGTAAAATACCAGCAGAGATAAAACCTTCAGATGCTTCTACCAAGATCACATATTCTGATGCTTTTGACTCAGATTTATATTTATTGTTGAGAGAAAGGAGGTCACCAACATTATCTCTCATGCAAGATTCTTCCCTTGAGGTGGAATCAAATATTCTAGCCTCCCAGAAGCGGAAAGGAGATTCTGATAGGAGAAGGCCAAGGAATATAGCTTCATCTTCATCAAGTGTTGATCCGAAGATTGATAAAATGGCTAAGATGCTAGAGTCTCTAACCTCTAAGATATCTAAGCTTAAGATTGAAAATAAGTAGCCTGTGAAGGGAAGAGGCACTTATGATTTTGCAGGCAGGAACCCAAATAAAAATCCCAACAACTTCAGAAGAAATAATCAGCCAACTCAGATCTTGCAAAGAGAAAAGAATCCTACTGAAGATCATAGAATAAAGGTCCCTCTTCAAAATGTTGCGATGGATGAAGACAAGGGTGAATATCAAGAAGGTGGAAAAGATAGCATTCATTGTGTTGGAGAAGAGATGGGGAAATCTTATCTAACACAACACGACTATGAGGAAGAATTGATGACTCAACAGACAGAAGATAATCTTATTGACGATGGAATTTTCACGACAGAAGATAAGAATAGATATAACCTCTGATCAAAATATGATACTACCCAACAAGATGCACCAGCCTCTCCTGAAAAGAGAACAGCCCCTATTAAGAAAAAAGATCAGACATCAGAGAATCAACAAACAAATCCTTCAAAGGTGAAAGCATCAGCTCCTCCCAAAAACACTGCTACCCCTGTGAAGCATCAAACTCCAGAAAGTCGGGCTCTTGTTGAACAACAAAGCAATCGGGAAGCTCCTTCAAATCAGGTAAAGGTCTCTGATAAAGCTTCTGATAAAGTCCCATATTCGTTCAATTTTGAGGCTGAAATACAAAAAATTAAAATTCCTATTCCTCTATTCAAGTTAATGAAAAATGAAATGTTTAAAAAGGATATCCTCAAAACTCTAGATCCCCAATCTATATCCCTTTCTGTTGATATCCTCAACATATATGATGAAAAGCCAACCATTACTCATGGCCAAATGATAGAAGATAGAGATGAAAGATGTCCTCCCTTTTACATCTCTCTAAATATTCATGAGAAGACACTGCATAACTGTTTGTTGGACTCCGGTGCTTCGCACAATTTGATGCCAAAGGCGGTCATGGATGAGCTTGGGCTGGAGATCACCAAGTCTTATCATGAAATTTTCTCTTTTGACGCTCGAAAATTCAAATGTCTTGGGATGATCAAGGATTTGGATGTAACCTTAACCCAAGCATCCATGAAGACTATGGTGATGGATATAGTAGTGGCTGACATACCTCCTAAATTTGGATGTCTACTATCAAGTTCCTGGATGAAGAGGCTAGGTGGCACTCTTCAAATGGATCTATCCTACGCTACTACCCCTATTTTTGGAGGGGTGAACAGAAGCCTATACAAGGAATCTCAGTTGGCATATGTAATTAGTGATGAGAAAAATCCATCCAATCATCCTATCTATTATGTCGACACAGGTATGGGATCTTGTATTTTGCAAATTGATGATTCATTACTAGATGCATTGCTGCTCAGAAAGCCCATAGTTCAGCCCACAAAAACAACAGAGGATGATCTTTGGACCATGTTCTTTGACGGTGCTTGCACTAAAGAATCAGTAGGAGCAGGAGTGGTATTGATTTCCACTTCTAAGAAAACTTCTCATTTGTCCTTTAAACTTGATTTTAAAGTGACTAATAATATTGTTGAGTATGAGGCACTACTTCTGGGGCTAAATGCATCCAAAGATATGGGGATTAAAATATTGCAGGTATTCAGAGATGTAGATCTGATCATTCAACAAGTGAATAAGTCCTTTCAAGCAAAACATTTCAGGCTAAAAGCATACAGAAATGAAGTGTTGAGGGCAATTCACGATTTTGTAGATTTTAAAATTTCATATGTACCCAGAGCAACGAATGAATTGGCTGATTCATTATCTTTGTTGGCTTGTGATTTCATACCCCCTCTACCTCATAAATTGAATTACGAAATTCAAATTAAATATAGGCCATCTCTCCCTGATAATGTAAAATTTTGGAAGGTTTTTGAAGACGATGTTGAACTCACTAGATTTCTTTCAGTGATAGATGAGTTTGCAGATCTGCAGATCGATCAAGAGGATGAACATGACAATGAAATTGAGAAGCCAAAATTGAGAAGCAAAATCGCAGCACATGAAATAGTCCAGCTGTCTACCAACAGAATTCCTAAAGGTTTGGTCCCTTTGGAAAGGCTTTTCGATAACAATGATGTGGATGTCAAAATGGAAAATGGGGAGAAAGATTCAGAAGTTTTGTAGTATAATGTAGCTAGCGAACAATATCCTAAATATGTCAACTTAGCCTCACATTTGACTGAAAAACAAAGGGTTGATTATGGAGAATTGCTAAAGGAGTTTGCGGACATCTTCACTTGGCAGTATGATGACTTGAATACTTTTGACACAGAGGTAATTCAGCATAAGATTCCCTTGAATAAAGACACCAAACCATTCAGGCATAAGCTTAGATCCTTCAATCCTTTGTTGTTGCCTACAATGGAAAGGGAAATTAAAAAACTATTGGATGCCCGCATCATCATTCCGCTCAGATATTCAGAATGGATTGCGAAGCTCGTACCGGTCATGAAGAAGAATGGGGAGATCAGAATCTACGTTGAATTCAAAAATTTGAATAAGCTCTCTAGGAAGGACAACTACTCTCTGCCAGAAATGGAGCATATTTTGCATAAGGTGTCAGGATCAAAGGTGATGTATTTTATTGATGGGTTTTCCGGATACAACCAGATTGTTGTCCATCCGAACAATAAAGAAAAGAATGCTTTTACCACTCCATGGGGTACATTTATGTACGAGAAGATGCCCTCTGGTGATCCAAGTGGATATTGGTGGCCACCCACCTTTTCCGACTGGCTCAAAACAGTTTTCTGGCAATTTTGGCAATTTACTATTTTTAGCAGGTTTAACTTCCGGGGCCATTTTGAGGGCCTAAATGAAAGTTTTTTGGATATCGAGGTGATAAATGATAGAAGAATGCATAATTTATCCCCCAAAATGAATCTCCTCGACGATACCTTTCCAACGAGCTATCACACACCTAAAATGAAGATCGTATGCAAAAGTTACGACCCCGGGAAGTTGATGTACTAACTTACCCAAACAGGGCCCACATGACTTTTGGTGCTTCATCTCCTAGGGTTAGGTTTTTGGATGTCTATGAATTTTGGAATTCTCGTCTATTGTAAAAAGGCCTCTAGATCCTCATTGTAATCATCTTATGATGGATGCGAGTAGCAGACACATCTCTTCTCAGAGATAAGCTACCAGCGCCTTAGCTAGTTTATTTACATTATGTCTGTAAGCATTTTTCAGTCATTAATGAAATGAAGTCTTATTTCCGCTGCATCTCTGCGTTTATGTGTATTTCTGTATTTCATTGTGTTCCTACATAAATCTGGATCAGTGGTATCAGAGCGGTCTGTTCATTCTCGATCCTTCTTTGCATGTCCCCAACGAGATCAGGGTATAAGGAGTTGGGACTCGATCTGGTTGAACCTTTACGAGATCAGCCTCGCAAACCCCGACGAACTCCCATGGGGGAAGAAAAGAAAGATGAGGGAGCAGGAGATCCTATCAAAATGTTGCTCGAGGAGGCCCTTGAGAAACAAAGGAACGCGATGATGGACAACTTTGCCCAGATTCTTCAACGGATTCCGACTGGCGGTGCATCGAC
>ML818157.1:67210-79184 GCA_009831015.1 Picea engelmannii
CCTAAGGAGGGAGGATTGATCCAGGTGGATATTGGTGGCCACCCACCTTTTTCGACTGGCTCAAAACAGTTTTCTGGCAATTTTGGCAATTTACTATTTTTAGCAGGTTTAACTTCCGGGGCCATTTTGAGGGCCTAAATGAAAGTTTTTTGGATATCGAGGTGCTTAATGATAGACGAAGGAATAATTGATCCCCCAAAATGAATCTCCTCGACGATACCTTTCCAACGAGCTATCAAACGCCTAAAACGAAGATCGTATGCAAAAGTTACGACCCCGGGAAGTTGATGTACTAACTTACCCAAACAGGGCCCACATGACTTTTGGCGCTTCATCTCCTAGGGTTAGGTTTTGGGATGTCTATGACTTTTGGCATTCTCGTCTATAGTAAAAAGGCCTCTAGGGCCTCATTGTAATCATCTTCTGATGGATGCGAGTAGCAGACACATCTCTTCTCGAAGATAAGCTACCAGTGCCTTAGCTAGTTTATTTACATTCTGTCTGTAAGCATTTTTCAGTCATTAATGAAATGAAGTATTATTTCCGCTGCATCTCTGCGTTTATGTGTATTTCTGTATTTCATTGTGTTCCTACATAAATCCGGATCATCTGGATTGATGAATGTAGGAGCGACATTCCAAAGGGAAATGGACATTGCTCTCATTGGAGAGAAAGATAAATTTGTCCTGATATATCTCGATGATATCACTGTTTTCTCAAGCAGCCATGAACTTCATTTGCAGCACTTAAAAAGGACATTTCTAAAATGTCGAAGGTATGGCATTTCTCTTCATCCAAAAAAATCAAATTTTGGACTTAAGGAAGGGAAATTACTTGGGCATATTGTTTCAGCTGATGGGGTGAAAATTGACCCAAAAAGGGTAGAAGCAATTAAAAATCTGTCTCTTCCTAGATCAAAGAAGGACATTCAGTCTTTCCTTGGGACTATAAACTTTATTAGAAGGTTTATATTAAACTTTACAGAACTCACAAAGCATATTACTGCTATGTTAAGAAAGGACTCTGGAGTAAAATGGACTGAAGCAGCCAGACACACATTCAATGCCATCAATGAAGCCATCACAACAGCCCCTATTTTGATCAACCCCGATTTCTCCAAGGTATTTTACATTTTTTCATTTGCTTCAAGAGATAGAATTGCAGTAGTACTCTTGCAGAAAAATGCAGATGATTAGGAGTAGCCGGTTGCCTTCCTCAGTAAGGTCTTGAGAGACACAGAGGTAAAGTATGAATTTTTGGAGAAGCAAGCATATGCACTTATCAATTCATTGAAATCTTTCAGAGTTTACATTCAGGCAAAGGTAATAGCTTTTGTACCTTCCAGTTCAGTTAAAGATGTGCTTATACAACCCGACATAGATGGAAAGAGGAGTAAGTGGATAGAAAAGTTTATTGAATTCGATGTTGAAATTAAACCATCAAAACTTGTGAAGGGTCAGGGCCTTGCCAAACTTCTGGCAGAATAAAATTGTAGGCTGCTTGAAATAAATTTGGTAAGTATTAATGCAGATAATGTTCAGTGTTCAGAGGATGAATAAGGTGAGGAAATGCAGGTCTCAGCTCACCTAGCTGATTCCAAATGGTACAGTCACATTTTTCATTTTTTGCAAACTTTATGAGTCCCATCAGATTTGACAAAAACACAAGGGATTTGAAGCTCAAAGCCATAAATTTCTGCATCAATGGCAACTTATTGTTCTGGAAAAATCCAATAGGTTTATTATTGAGGTGCATAAACCAAGAAGAAGAAGCTAAGGTCATGATTGAATTCCATAATAGTGAATGCGGGGGACATCACTATTGGAAAACCACTGCACATAAAATCTTAAGATCTGGTTACTACTGGCCATCCTTATTTTCAGATGTGTGTGAGTTTGTGAGAACATGTGACACGTGTCAAAGATTTGAAGGCAAACAACAACTGAAGTGTCTTCCCCTCAAACCTATAGTGGTCACAGGGCCTTTCTAGCAATGGGGTCTGGACTTCATAGGTGAAATTCACCCGCCTTCTAGTGGTCAGCACCGGTGGTTCCTTGTTGCCACTGATTACTTTACAAAGTGGATTGAGGCTATTCCCACCCGGAACGCCAATCATACTGTCATCATAAATTTTTTGTAAGAAAACATATTTGCCAGATTTGGCTACCCTAAGAGAATAGTCACTGATAGCGTTGTTGCATTCAAAGATAAACACTTGGTGAAATTATGTGAAGATATGGGAATCCAGTTGGTACATTCCACTGCTTACTATCTGCAAGGGAATGGCCTAGCTGAGTCATCAAACAAGAGCTTAGTCAGGATTATAAAGAAGCTACTTGAACAAAATTCCAGAGGCTGGGATTCCAAGCTGAAGTTTGCTTTATGGGACAGGGTTACATGTAAGAAATAAATTGGTACATATCCTTTCAAGTTGGTATATGGTACTGAAGCAATATTTCCTATTCAACTTGCACTGTCGGTTGTAAAATTTTTACAAGAAACTGATTTTGAACCAAGTGATTTGACCCGGAGAATTCATAATTTGGTAGAGCTACAGCAAGATAGAGAGCAGCTTTTGGAAAAAACAGAATTACATGAAGAAAAAATCAAGGAGATCTTCGACAAGAAAGTCAAATCAAATGTCTTCAAAACAGGGGAATTAGTCTTAAAATGGGATGCAACAAGGCAAGAGAAGGGGAAACACGGAAAATTTGAGGCTATCTGGACAGGTCCTTTCGTCATAACAACGGTGAAGCAGAACAATACCTTTGTTCTCCAAAATCTTTCAGGCAAGGAAGTAGCAGGTGGCCCTTTCAATGGGTGTTTTCTAAAGACCTATTTTTCATAAGGATTTTTATTAAAAGCCCTATTCTACTTGTACATATTCTTTTTCAGTTATGTTTTCTTTGTTTCTATCACTTGAATAAATCCATGCCCAATGGTACTAGAAAAAAATATTTTTCAGATTTCTTTTTAATTTTGTAATAAAGGCTACTGAGTCTAGCTAAGTTCTTGGTCACCTCACAGGGAGATGCCCATCCCAATTGGATCCAAATGTTAGCTCCCAAAATGAATCCGTCACTATGGTTGCATTTTGTGGTTGATAGCATGGCTATTGGTAGTTTTCTCAAATTTGATTTTAATTTTATCTATTAGCAAGACTTAGGTTTTGATTTTTGTCTTAGAAATAAGACGACCCATAAAGGTCTTCTCTTTAAAATTTTCATAAAATTCTTTCAACAGCTAACGCGTGTTTTAAAGATGATGGTTAGCTGGTGAAAGTGGTGGTTTTCAACAGCTAAGGATCATTTCTCATGGGTCATTAGCTGGTGAAAGCGGCGATTTTTCAACAGTCGAGGAGTGCTTCTCACGGGCCATTAGCTGGTGAAAACGGGAATCACATGTGTTTTCTCCACGTTTTAAAAATTCAAATGATGACATGATCAGTCCACGTCATGCAATCATTATGATGCACTGGTGAAAGTGGATAATGATGGTGATTTGGTTTTTTCACATCTAAATCGGATTGCAAAGCGGATCTCGTTCAGAAATACATGGTTCACGATCATGGCGTTGTAAATGGAGAATTTGAATCCATCATTACAGGTCAAGGAGCGGTACTACATGGTTGGTGACATCAAATCGGCCCATCATTTCCCCAACATGCTTCACCTACAAGTGTATGATAAGTTTTCAATGTTGAAAGATAGAGCCAAGTGTTTTCACTAGTGCAAGACTTCGGCCGAAACAGCAGATCGCAATGTTTCATGTGCAGAATCGTTTGGGGTTTTGAATCACAAATGGAGAGGAGACGTGGTGGCTCTTTGCTGAGAAAAGAACTGGACAGTCTGTCCTTCCTATAGGCGCACCCAGAAGTGAAAAAACACTTCTCAAACGCAGGTTGTATGGAATATGTCGAAAGGCTACAGAATGGCTGTCACCAATCAACATCAGAGGCGTTTGCTAAAAGGTTTGATGGAAATAAAGCCTGCGTTGGGTCTTTAGAAATTATTGTGGATGAAGCTGCCATTGCTGCAGCGACTAGTTTGCCAAGATCAGGCCAGAGTTGGTTCAAAATGACAGCCACCAAGAACCTAAATTTCAGATCATATTTGAAGGAAGAATTCAGACATAATGCATGGAAGAAGAGCATGCCAGTTTCCCATTTAGAAGATGAGTGGCAGGATCGGTTTAAGGACATCCAACTCTACATAAATTCAGAAGGCAGGTACGACAAAATAATGTTATATCATTTCAAGCTCTTAGACCATTTCACAGGTAAAACTCTCCTAAATCTACCTTTCTTCTTGCACAAGAGATTAACTAAAATCTGTAAAAAGATTAGAGTTGAACCTCTAAGTATGAAGAACAGCCTTTTCCACTTTGGCCTTATTAAATTGATAATCTTGGAGGAGATAAGACAGAAGGGAAGGGCCTGGCAACATTTCCTTTTTTGGGAGGGCTTTGAATCTCAAACTCAGCCCATGAATGAACAAAGGAAAGCTGGAAAGAGACAATTGACTCCTCAAAACAACTCGAGGAAGAGGAGAACCCTTCGAGGACCTCTAGAAGATAGAATCTCTGGTGTGAAATCTCACAGGTCAAAGAAGAAATTGGATTTTGAAACTACTACAGAGAAGCCTACAGAAAGGAGAACGAACATCTTAAACCTGCCATACACAGACTCAGATCCAGAGAAAGAAGATGAGAGCCCTACCATCAAAAGTCCTGAACATTCCATTGAGTTTGCACATAATTGTGAGACCTTTACCCACACCGAGGAAGGGGAAACATCAAAGAGCACTAAGTCGAAGAAAACATAGAAAATCAAGCAACTCAAAGAAGTGTTCGCTCAGTAGGAGGTCTTAGAGAGAGAAATAAAGGAAATATACAAGAAGTTGTCTGATAATTTTGTAGAAACAAATGTTGCATTTGAAAAGCTGGTTCGTGAAAGTGTCAAGGGAAAGAAGAGGAAACAGAAAATTACCAAAGACTATAACAGTCTATGGTGGTTAGCAAAGCTCCTTAAAAGGAAAATCAGAAAATTGAAGCCAAAGCAAAAGTCACACTCAGATTTGCAAGTGCTAGCTCAGGTTGCTGTGAACATGCAAGGGGATAAAGCAGAGACACATTGAGTTTTTGATGGAATCACAGTTTTGGAGGTGAAAGTTAATTTTGGGCTAAGGCAGATATTTCACCAGCGCACAAGACAATTTTACAACTAGTTAGCTAGTGAAAGGCAGTGCTTTCACCAGCTAACCAATGAATCATAAGGCGAGTTAGTTGGTGAAAGTAGAATTTTTTTTTTTGAAAGCTAAGGACGGAGAAGGTCATTTTTCACAGGTTTTAAAGAGGTTCTAGAGTATTAAAGGGTTAACAACTTGATTGAAAAATACTCTGCATCAGAGATTCGTGGGAGTTTTTGAGAACCACATGCTAAACTGATCTCCTAAAGTATCGACTATGAACAACTGAAGAAATACAGCTGCCAAGACAGGTGCCCCTGCTAGGTTTCATGACACCACAGATTCCAGAAGTTGAAGAATACAAATGTCAAATTTTGAGATTGAAGACAATTCGAATGCTAGTCTAGTCATTAAGTCTTTGTTATCAAGTTGCTTAGTTAGAGTTGAATTGCTATTTTTAGATACAGATCCAAGTTTTCAGGATCTTAAAAAACTGATTGTAAAAGGCTATAAATGCCTATCTTTTCTAAGAGACAAGGGTTCAAACTGGAATACATTTTTGTGCTATTGTATAGACTTTTTTGATATAATAAAATTGCAGTTCCCTTTCATTTTCAATATCAGAAATATCCATGTTCCCATTTCTGTACTTCATTTCAGATTATTTTAGCTTATGAAGACTGTTATCTCTTTATTGAGCTCATAGATTTGAATTGAATGATTTTCTTTCTATCTTGTATTAAGCCTTACACCCAACTGTATTTGGCAATCAAGATTAGTATTCTTCATTCCCCCCCCCTTTCAAATTACTTGATCTGATTATTGTTTCATGAAAGCACTGTTTCTTTAGATGTATGATGAGTTGTCTATTACACTGATCATTAAAGACCCCATTGTTCCAAGCATATCTACACATTACTTTTAAGTTACCAAGCATCCTTAGTCTACAACCCTAAGGAGTTTCTTGGAGTGATAACAAAGAGTATAATTATTATTTATGTTGTTTATATATATATATATATATATATATATATTAAAAAGACAAAATTTTACCACTAGCATAATTTAGACCTAGACCTTAAATTTTCATGTTGGGCGACATTTTATTAGCCAAATTGTTTTAAAAATTCTTATCATGTTACTCGTCCTAAGGCCATCTAGTTTCATTCATTTATCATTAACAATGTGACGTGCCCTTCAGGACGCACTAGGTTCTCCAAGGGTGCCACTCGCCTCATCTCTTCCCTTGCGCGACGTGCCCTTTAGGAGGCACCACGTGCTCCAAGGGTGCCACTCGCCTCTTGACTGACTTGGTATACATAAAAACCCCTGGATTCAATACTCCACTAGGTGAACTTGTGGGAGACTAAGGGCCTCTAAGGAAAAAGGCCCTCGCCTTATTGCGCGCCCCATAGAATCATCGTGAGAGACTGTCACAATCTGCCCTCACGGCATCGTGGGTCCTCTCAAACTAGGTAAAAGTCAACCTACAGTTCGATCCATGGCAGGAGTGCTAGTAGGTTGTTGCAGGGATGATGTCCACACCTCTCCCTCAACATCTCTAGTAGTCGTGCATGACCCCTTTACTCCACATGTGAGTCTGGTCAGCAAGCTATCGTCAACCTACATCATCAACAAATAATGTCATAATATATCCATATCATATAATCTAATCAAATGCACTAATATCACAGTAAAACAATCAAACCCCAATGGTACACTCCCTAACTCGGTCCATAGTCAAAGGGATTCCATCGATGTCGTTGCATCCTCGAGGTCCAAAATCCTGCACACTCAGTAAAACCAATTCAATAGCACCTGCCTATGTCAATGCAGTAAAACAACATGTCATCAACCCATAATGCCTCATAATCAAAATCAAATGTTTTAATAGTATAATAATCTAGATCACTTGCGAGCAAGTATCCTCACAGAATAAGTTCTCTCAGTGCGCCAGAGCAAGATGTTACAGTATACATTAGCCATATCTCTTAGCTTAATGGACATGGATTGCATAGAGCTCAAACAAGAAGATCATGATAGCTAGTAAGGGTTCAGTAAGATGTAATGGAGATAGTATTGGCTTAATCATATCTAGTAGTGTAACATATATTGTAATCTATAGCACATATTCGGTTACATCATATACCATTAGTCAACACACCTAGATTAGTTATGGAAATATAGTGAATCAATATTGTGAATACAAGAGGATCACTCTATCATGGATCCTGTGCTTAAGCTATTAGGGTAATGCTCTGGTATGACATAAAATATGAACACACTGGATTAACTTACCTTTATTTATTAGTATACGAGATGCTTAGTGCTTGCTTCACTCATAGTTATAGCTTTATATGTGATACTACTTAACATAGGTGAGATATCACATATAGAGTTATAGATTTTACTACATGGTCTGTAATCATTACATATGAGTAATAAACCCATAGTAATATGATAGAGATAGTATAAGATCTCTAATGGTTATGTACTAGTAATATAGAGTCATTCATTACTTCAATATCATGGATAGTAATGAGCTAGTATTGTACATATATCATATGTAATACAGTCCAAGTGTTACCATTCTATGTTATTTATATCAATGGCATTCAAGCTTATTCTTCTTAATATATAGCTTTCAACATGTAGTATGAAGTTAATATTGTAAGTTCAATGAAGCTAAGTATGATGATTAGGGAGATAAGGTAAACACTCACCCATAACTAGCTTAGTCATAATCACTATCAACATAATACTAATGCCATACATTCATCTGATAATATAGGTATAAGGAAACACCATTCTCTTACTCTTAATAAGGCATGTGTATTGAATAGTCATCTTTCAATGGGTTCTGCTCAATCATATTAGTATGACAATACAAGTGAATACAACTGGTCTTGCTTATAATAAGGGTATTTAGAACACATCATAATATACGGGTTTATTGAGATATGTTACTTCCATATATTGTATACATAACATGGCATGACTGATTATGCTAATTAGTATATGATAAGCCCATATGTAAGAGTAATACTAGCTATGTACCAGTAATGGGTAATGGTCTAAAACAAATGGAAATCATATTAATCAAAGCAATACATAAGCTTCCTATAACTAGTAGATAATGGAACTCATACTTTATGGGCTATGGTATGCACACAATCTTACTAAGCTTAGGTAAGTAGATGGAAATCAAACCAAGTTGAGCTATATGCATTGAATGAACTAGTTACATTACTTACTACATGTCATTGAATAGGGAAAGTATGATTACTAACCGACCTTATTAATAGAGTACACTAGTTCTACTTGTTACATGATGTATTACGTATAGCTTATGTTTGTACTTATGACTCTATACTAGTAGCTATTGTGGAGTATATGTTAGTACTAATGGTATAGCTCATGACCATTATTACAGATATATAGGTTATAACTAGCACTGTAATCATCATATCTTGAATACGACATATAATAGTAAGTGTAATCACCATCTCATATTATAAAATAAAATATGACCATGAAGTCATCCAAAAGAAATAAAACTTATTTGATATTTCCACTTTTTAAAGTAAGATATGTTTTATTAAGATAAGTGTGTAAGAATTTGTTTTATAGAAATTTAGTATCACATCCAGATTGCTCCAGTTTAAATGTTCTAAGAAACTACTCTTTTTTAGTGGACTTTTACTCAAAATTTGGTGAAAAATTGTTAAATATGCAGATTTGAGTGATTATTTATGTATAATTGGAGTGCCCTTGGGGTTTTTCAATACGCTGAATCCATTTATGTATTCAAAAATGAATTTTAAATAACAAAAAATAATGATTTGTACATATTTATGTCGTCATTTCCTAGAACACTTAGACAACCCACATGGAGCTCCACTAAAACAAATAATTGGAATGGGCTAACTTGGTAGCAATCTTCCCTCCTTACAAAAAAAATGGGCTTGAATCCGACCAGATTTTCAGGGGTAGTCTAAATTTTACATGGATAAAAGTTCCATGCATTTCAAAACCTTACCCTTGGGGTTTTGCCACATTTTAAACCAACCCAAATACCCATAAATAAACAAGAACCACACAAAAACCTGTCCGAAAAATAACTCAAGAGGAAAGATTTCTCGGTTAACCCACTTCCAACTAATTCCCTGATCAAATAATGTATGTTTGTCGAAACCTCATGACTCAACACCGATGGAGATATCAATAAAGAGACCACATATATACATACATATTGCATTAAACTTTTATATTCATTTATTTTTGGAAACAAAATTATGGACAATGGGGTTTCCATAAAAAAAAATTGTACTATGCTAGAATTTTTCAGCAACAACAAAGTTGTTCACGGAATGATTACAAAAATCACATTACAATGCCTTCCACAAAATATGTTTATTCACAAAAATTTGCGATCCGTCCTGTGGGTTGATGGTAAAATTTTGAGCAGATGCATGGGCATACGAAGGTGACAGAAAAAAAGAAAAACGTTGCAACATCACAGCCAAAACCAGCTTGACTTCGATCATGGAGAAATTCATACCCATGCAGATTCTTGGTCCAAGTCCGAAAGGCATAAACGCCATGGTATGTTTAGCGGCCTTGGAAGCTCCCTCAGAAAAGCGTTGGGGATTGGATTGTCTTGCATCTTCTCCCCACAGTTCTTTTTCATGGTGAACTGTAGCGATTGGAATTGGAATTTCAGTGCCTTTTGGAAGACTGAGACTCCCCAGATTCATGGTTTTGCAAATCGTCCTCACCATAAACGGTAATGGGGGATAAAGTATCAACACCTCTTGAAGAACCAAATTTACCTATATTGCACATTAGCAGAGTTCGATTAGCAATTAACTCATAATATTTCTAATTCTGCAACAATGGAGACTAGATTGCCATCTAATTATGATCTACAAATGTAATTGTTAAGACTTCTAAATCTATGAATATAATTGCTAAGATTTGTAGTTTGAAGCAAATGAAGACTAAACTTCCATGTAATGATCTATAAATATAATTGCTAAGACTTAGAATCCATAAATATAATTGCTCAGACTTAGAGCTCAGCAACAGTGGAGTTCTGTATATAAATCTAGTTGCTAAGACTTAGAGTTCAGCGACAGTGGAGGCTAGATTTTTTTTTGTTGGTTAGAAATATATTATTAATTTGTTGGGTAAGCATTTTTAATCATTGGATTTTTTTGGTTTGTTAGAAATATGTTGGGTAATCATTTTTAACTATTGGTTATCAGGATGGACACCAACCTTTAATATGGCAACACCAACCTTTAACATGATTGGATTTTTTGATATCTATTCTCCACTAAACTCAAACTAAATACAAAACCCACAGCTTAACGAATTGAACTAACTGAAATCAACAACAGTGAACTAACTGAAATCGACCACAGCGAAGACTAGATTGCCATGTAATGATTTATAAATATAATTGCTAAGATTTCTAATTCAGCAACAATGGAGACCAGATTTATCATCTAATTTTGACTTGATTGCCATGTTGCTTAGACTCGTAATTGAGCGACAACGGAGTTTAGATTGCCATGTAATGAACTACAAATAATAATTGCCAAGATCTCTAAATCAACGACAATGGAGTCTAGATTGACATCTAATGATTCATAAAGATAATTGCGTTGATTCTTACTATTTTCAGGCGACTTAGGACCTCGGTATTCTGAGCTTCATTCTTACATAATCTCAACACTTCCTCTCTTGACAGATCCTGCTAGTCGGTGTGCATGGCAAGCAGAATTATGGTCCATGTCAATAAGATGGATGTTGTCTCATGTCCGGCCACGAAGAATGTCTTGCATTCATCGATCATGTCCTGAAAAGACATGTTCAATATCAAGCCGAGGAGATATTTGTTCTCATCAACTTCTTCCACCGTCATATTTTTCTCTCGATTGTTGATTATCTCCCTCAGTGACCTCTGAATTTCTCGGTCTAGCCTTCGGCC
Source organism: Picea engelmannii (assembly GCA_009831015.1). Taxonomy (NCBI): domain Eukaryota; kingdom Viridiplantae; phylum Streptophyta; class Pinopsida; order Pinales; family Pinaceae; genus Picea; species Picea engelmannii. Next base: position 78,392 of record ML818157.1, read on the forward strand.
TTTCAAATTACTTCTCGTGGGCAAAATCCTAGAACAAAATAGTCCTAGAATACAATTAAGTAACATGACTACAAGATAAATTATTTTGAGAGTTGGATTCAAACTTTGAGAAATATACGATATGCTACCTGTAACATGGAATAAGGAAGTTACAAAAGCTTTCAACAACGAGAATTGATTACTATGTCTGCAAGTCGAAGATGTGTTTTCCTTCCATATAACTATTGTTGAAAGCAGTTCTGGCAACCACATCAACAGTTAGATTTTAGAATTCATTAAATAGATAAAATATACGAGGCAAACAAACACGATGAGGCTACGCTCACTTCACAGTATTAAATGAAGACGGATTACATCCTTATATAGGAAAAGACTCTCGTGAGTCGGCTACATGCAAAGCAAAAGACGACGAATTACATCCTTATATAGGAAAAGACTCTCGTGAGTCGGCTACATGCAAAGCAAAAGACAACTAGACAACTGACTCTTAACGAAGAACCGACTCTTCTAACTGGCGCTTACAACCCGCGCTTATTACTGGTGCTAACAACTAGCTAACATCTCCATTATTTCCAAGTCTCCCCCTTAATGGAGAATGGATTGACTTCGACACCTAACATGTCCCTAAATAGTTCAAACTTAATTTTTCTAAGAGGCTTAGTGAAAATATCAGCAGTATTTTCACTAGTATTACAATACACAAGATTTATTTCATTTGACTGCAACTTTTCTCGAACAAAATGATACTGAGCTTCAACATGCTTTGTCCTTGCATGAAAGATCGGATTCTTCG
>ML818157.1:84983-101742 GCA_009831015.1 Picea engelmannii
CATCTTCTCATTGGTCTTTAACGAGTGGTTGGGAATGGGCAAAATATCTAGCTCAAGTAGAAAAGGATGATATGAAAGAGAAGATTGCAAGTGCTAGGTTTGTGTCATTGTCTTTGGATGAGGTTACAGCTATTGATAACACTATATACATTTTATATTATTGATAAAATAGCCCTCAATTTTTCCTATGTATCATGGGGATTCGCCCATTTATTATACATATAAATTTAGGGGGGGTTCTTAAAATCACCCCTGCTTAGGTGTTAAAAAGTATCCACTTAATAAAACAATGCAATGTTGCACTCCCATTCAAAGCTTTACATATAAAATTAAAGCTTATATATATATAATTTTATATAAAAACTCCTCATGCATGCACTTTATCCACTTTTAATAATAAAATGAATAAACTTTATAACTTCACACCATTAAATGCTCCACTTTAACATATAACAAATTTTGATTTAAAACTCACGCATCCATGCATGCACCATAACATTAAGAATTCAAACTCCACGCTTGCTCCCGCTCACGCTTACCGCACAAAAACTCACGCAGCCGCTCACAATCCTCTTAAACTCACTCACGCAATCAAATTTTCTCACGTATGCAATCCAATTAAACTCACAATTAAACTCCACATGCAATCCAATTAAACTCACACAATGCAATCCACACGCAATCCGCCTTGACCGCAATTTGCATGCAATCCGTATGCAATCTGCATGCAATCCAAGTTCTCGCACCTCACACCGTAGTAGCCTGCGGGAATCGTGAAGGACGTCTGCACCTCTTGTGTATTCTTCTTGCGGGAATCGTGAAGGACGTCCTCACCTGAATGCACAACAACGTGCAAAAATTTTTTCTTCCGGCACCACGCATAAGGGCGAGTAATATAGGTTCGCACCCTACCATAGGAGAGACCTGCGAACCTCTAGAATCTCCGCACCTCCTTCCTGTGGCTCTGATACCAAGATAAAATATACGAGGCAAACAAACACGGTGAGGCTACGCTCACTTCACAGTATTAAATGAAGACGGATTACATCCTTATATAGGAAAAGACTCTCGTGATTCGGCTACATGCAAAGCAAAAGACAACTAGACAACTGATTCTTAACGAAGAACTGACTCTTCTAACTGGCGCTTACAACCCGCACTTATTACTGGTGCTAACAACTAGCTAACATCTCCATTATTTCCAAGTTAAATACCTGTGAATCAGGGATTAGATTCACATCTATCTCGACGCAAAATCAAAACCTCACTATGGTTAAGTCAACATAGGAGGGCACACTTCTTACATCTATCTCATTCTATGAATGATCCGACCAAACATAAATATAAGTTACTTTGTCGGCACGGAGGCGTTTGTAGTGAGTGCGACCATGTGACAAACTGAATGTATGCAGGCGAGCTTTCCTTTTAAGGACCCGAAATCCTCTAGATAGAACTCCAATTCCTCTTCTGTGTAGGCAGGATTAAGTGGTGCTACAATTTCTCTAGCCCTTAACACTGCAAAGAACAGTATCATGTACTGTGCCAAAGAGACACAACATATTAAGCTATCATCTCATGAAATAACCTGGAAGATCATATAATAATGACCGTGCATTTTCCCTTAAACACCCCAGAACACATAGAAACGAAAACATAGCATGAAACTTTACCTCAATAGAGTTAGGAATGTGAGAGCCACCACATCTCCGGTTCCAATCCCGACGTTTCTTAACTTGGCGGCACATCTATTTACAAGCCTTTGCAGCTCCGCGTATGTAACTTCGAATTTCCCAGACACAATGAGAGGCTTGTGTTGGGGAAACTTGTCCCAGACATTGTTTATAAGAGCACTCAGAATCAGGTGACAAACTTCTCCTTTGCCAGCCATTGAATGAGAATCCGCAAAAGTTTATGAGAACACAAAATATCAGGCAGAGAAAAATGATAACCCTCCCAATAGAATAGCAATTTTGTAAAACCCCGACAACACAAAATAATGATTTTTTCTCTATTAACAGGGAGGCAAATCAAATAACAATGATATATCTTGACCTGAATTGAATGGAATCATTGGAGGGGCACACTCCTTCCTATTTGCATTTGTTTGAGCTCTCTGGTTTTCTTTGTAGTAGGATAGACCAGCACTGAACATCAAAATGAGCTGGCATGGAAATTTTGAAAAAACTTGAAAAGGTGGAGGGTGGGCGGGGAAATTTTGAAAATTTTTGAAACGATGGAGGGAGGGCACGAGCACCAACATTAAGCCTGCATCTCCCTACGTCAGCTGGCTCAAAAGTTGAAAGGAAAGGTCATGCAGATGGCTTCATTGGCATGGACGACATAAACTAACGGTAACGCCGTTTGGGGGTCTAGAGTTTCCGTCCACCGAAGTATGTAGTGGCTGGAGTCAGCTATCTGCGGTGGTAGGAGTCAGTCATCGGAAAAGGTTCATTTTGTTTTCCGTTTAGCCTATGCAATACCCCCTCTAATTAAAGGGAACGTTTTCGATACTTTAATTAAAATTTACAATGATTAAAATGATGCATAAATGTCAAATTCCAAACTTACAGAAGAATATGAAGAGGAAATCACTTTTCCAGTGAGTTTATCTGATTATCAAACGACAAGCTCAGTCGATTCAGGAGGAGATGGGGGATCTTGCAGAGTTGGGGCAGTTGTGTTCTGGTGTTAAGGAATGCCCAATCGAATACGGTGTTCTGGTATAATTTGGACCTGATATTTGGACACCAACCATATACATCTGCTCATGTGCATTATCATTAAGAGTACTGATAGGAAGGTAATTTCCTGTGATTTTTTCCAATTATCAGACGACAAGATCAGTGAATTCAGGTGGATATGGGGGATCTGGAGGGGTGCGACAACTGTGCTATGTCAGCCCCTTCGCTATGAGAGCATAAGGAATGCCCAATTGAATGCAATGTTATGGTATAATTTGGACCCTGGATTTGGACACCAACCATTCACTCCCTCTTAAACTTAAGAGTTACAAACATAGCACTGATAATGCCTAAATGCTATCTTTGGAAATCAAAAATGGTTTTTTCTAGTGGCTTCGTAAATATGTCTACAAGCTGATCTCATGAGCCAAAAAATTCAAGCGCGATGTCACCATTATTGACTATCTCGTATGAAGTGAAAGCGAGTGTCAATGTGCTTGCTTTTCCTGTGAAAAACATGGTTTTTAGGTAAAGCAATTGATGAAGTGTTGTCACAGAAGATAGGAGTTGGCTCCTAATATGTATGTGACATATCATTCAATAGTATTTGTAGCCACACAACTTGATAGTAAGTTGAGGTAGCACTGACATCCTCTTCCTCTGCAGAAGATATTGAGACAATGGGTTGCTTCTTTAATGCCCAAGAAATTAGGTTCGTTCCCAGGTGAAAACCATGTCCTAAGGTGTTTTTTTTGTCATCTAGGCTACATGCAAAATCACTGTCAGTGTAACGAGAAAGGTGATTATCTTCATACTGAGTGTACCATAAACCAAAATTGGGAGTGCCAACAACATATCTTAGAATCCTTTTCACCAACTTCAAGTGAGAATATTTGGGATATTCCATGAATTTGGAAACAAAGTCGGTTGCATACATAATATCAGGCCTAGTTCTTGTAAGATACAACAAACTTTCTACTAAACTTTTGTACAGGGTAGAATCCATTGTAGGGCCTTCATCTTGTTTGTTCAATTTTTTGCCTAGGCGTATAGGAGTTTCTGTTGGGTTGCAGTCTTCCATGCAAAATCTTTTGATGATGTTTCCTACATACTTTTGCTGACAGACAAAAATCCCTTTGGTTGATTGGTCAATCTCAATCCCCAAAAAATATTTAATTATTCCAGGATCTGTCATCTCAAACTCAGATTGCATGGCATGTTTAAAACTAGTTAACTCAAGATTTCCAGTATATATCATGTCATCAACATATAAACATACAATCAAAATTTTACCTTGCTAATCTATTTTGGTGTATAGAGTTGGCTCATTTTGGCTTCTGTTGAAACTGCTCTTGATCAGGTAAGTGTCAATTCTGATGTACCAACCTCTTGGAGATTTCTTTAACCCATACAAAGATTTCTTCAACCGATTGAATTTGGTTGACTGCTCTTTGAATTCAAATCTAGGTGGTTGATACACATAGACCTCTTCTTCTAAGAGGTCATTCAAAAAAGTTGACTTGACATCCATCTGGTATAGTTTCCATTTGTGTTGAGTTGTTATGGATAAGAGAGTCCTTACAATGTCCAACCTTGCTACTAGAGCAAACGTTTCACCATCATCAATGTCTGGTTGTTGTGAGAATCATTTAGCAACAAGTCTTACTTTTTATTTTTCAATATGCCCCTTTTCATTGAGTTTAGTTTTGTAAACCCACTTGACACCAATACTTTTCTTGTGTCTGGGCAGATCAACAAGTTCCGATGTCTTGTTCTTCTTAATGGATTCAATCTCTTGGTTCATGGATTGAACCCAATGTGGTTCTTTAGATTCCTCTTTAAATTATGTAGGTTGACATGACATTAATGAAAAAATATTATGTTGATCAATATCATTCAACTGCTAATGGATTTCTCTCAAGCTTTGAGTTCTCTAATTTTGAAGTTCAGCGAATGAATTTCTGCTTGAAGAAGAGTTGTCCTAAGGACTTTCAGGCCGTGCTTGTATATGCAACCTTGGAAGGACATGATGATGTGTTTGTTGTCCTAAATTTTCTCTGTTTTTAGGGAGTGGTAGCAATGAATTTTTATTGTCCATAGGCTAATTTTCAAACTCACTATAGAACAGATTTTCAAGAAATTTGACATCTCTGTTTAGAATTAGTTTCTTTGAAATCAGATTGTAGAGTTTATAGGCTTTGGATGTTTCACTGTAGCCAACAAAAATACATTTCTCACTTATATCATCAAGTTTCTTCCTTGATTCATACGGTATGTAAGTGAATGAAATGCATCCAAATATCCTAAGATGAGCAACATTCAATTTTGTCTCACTCCATGCTTCTTGAGGGACCTTCATATTGAGACTGGTGGTTCAAGATCTATTCAGGAGATAAAATGAGCATGCTACTATTTCAGCCAACAATAGATTTGACAGACATTTGTCTCTGAGAAGGCTTCTTTTCATGCTCATTATAGTCTATATTTTCCTCTCAAATACTCCATTTTGTTGTGGAGTATACCTAGTTCTAGTTTGCCTGATGATGCTTTGTGATTTCAGAAATTTACAAATTATTTGGAGGTGCATTCTCCTCCTCCATGTCACATGAGAATCGTCACATATTTCCCACTCTGTTTTTCAGCTTCAACCTTGAACTTTTTGAACTTCACAAAAGTTTCAGACTTGTGTCTGAGAAAATAGATCCATATTTACCTACTAAAGTCATCAATAAAGGTTAGGAAATAAAATCTACCACCTATTGACTTTCTTTGCATTGGTCTACATAGGTCAATGTGAACCAGATCTAAGTGTTGTTTGGCTTGAGTGGAGGACTGTGGAAAACTTGTTCTCTTATGTTTTCCAAGAATGTTGGACTCACATTGGGGATTTTTCTCTTTGAAGTTAGGTAGACCTTTGACCATGGAGTGCTTCTGTATAAGGATTAGACTATAAAAGGGTAGATGTCCAAATATTTCATGCCAAATCATAGTTTCATTGGGGTTGTATGCACTTGGTGCATAAGATTGGATCAAATTTGCAGCTCTAAGGGTCATGGGAAACATTCTATTCCTGGTCATGTGGATTTCATAAATCAATTTCCTGCTAGAGGTTTTTTCATATATCCTACATGAGGCTCCTTCAAAAAGTACCTTATATCCATTTTCAACTAGTTGACGTACACTTAATAGATTATGTTTCATATCTGGAACATGATAGACATTATTTATGTCTTTCTTTACATTTTGTTTAATGAGAATAGGTACAATTCATTTTCCTTGAACATTGACTAAAGAATCAACCCCAAGTGTAATATCAGATGAAATAGAAGAATCAATGCATGAAAGTAAATATTTGTTACCTGTCATGTGATTGTTGCATCCATTGTCCAGCAACCAGAGGTCCTTGTGTTGTTCTTTGGTCTTGTGGCATGAGAGAAACATACCATATGAAGTTTCTCCTTCATGATTTGAGACATTTTCTCTGTGTGAGTGCTGATCTTCTTGCTTCTTCTGACATTTAGATCCATAGTTCCCATACTTTTTGCAGTAGTAGCATTGTATGCTTTCTTTTTCATTTTATCTCCTCCCTCTGCCTCTTTGAGGATGTAAATTATGATTCTAGGTTTGATGTCTGTGACCTTCACTTGAGTGATTGTTACTTAGAATTATCCCTCTTCCTCGATGGCCTCTGCCTCTACCTCTGCCTCTCCATCTGCTGAAAGAGAATTGAGTCTTGAAAGTGTTGGCTATTGACTCATCTTCGAGATGGAGTCTAGTCTCATGTCTCAATAGAGAACCCATTAGTTCATCTTTGGAAAAGTTTGGCAGATCCTTGGATTCAAGGATGGCTGTAATAACCATTTCAAATTTATTTGGTACACTTATGAGGACTTTCTCAATGATCCTTTGATCAACGATGTCTTCACCAGTCAACCTAATCCGGTTTACAATTCCCATGACTCTGGTCATAAATTGATCAACATTTTCAGACTCTGTCATTTTTAAAGTCTCAAAATGCATCCCCAAGGTCAACAACTTGACTGTTTTGACCCTATCATTTCCTTGGTCAGATGATTTAAGGATGTCCCAGGCCTATTTTGAAGTAACAACGCCTGTGATTTTTGAAAAAATCAAGTCATCCACTGAGTTTTGAATCGAGAAATTTTCCTTATTCTCTCTTTTCCTCTATTCTTTCTGAGAAACTCTCCCTTGATTGATCATGAAAGCTAGAAATGTGGGATCTATTTCCGCATAGCCATGATCCACGGGATCCCATCACTCTTATGCTTGTAAGAAGGATCTCATTCTGAGAGACAAAAATTCATATTTCTTTCCAAGAAGAATTGGTCCTTGTGTTGGTCCTAAATTATTAGAGGTGGCCATCTTGAAAAGAATTAGAACAAAAAAAAAATGTTAGGGATTTCCATGCTTTATTGGTTTCCCGTGCATAAAACCAAGTCTGTGAAATCCTTTGTGTGACTTCGGGCCAAAAAACATTGGGTAGAACACTTCTTTAGCTCTGAACTGGCTGGATATGACTATCCGAGCACAAGATATACAGATTCAGAACTCTAAGATCTATTCTTTATTGACTGTAGCCCCTCTAATGGAAGAATTGGGCTATCTGAGTGTACTTGAGAGACAAAAAAAAATTGAAGTTCAACTTCTCGTGTGACCGGGGGATGAAAACTAAGCGCTTCGAGAGTTTGGGCTTCAGGATTTTTAATGTGTGAATGGCTGAAGAGTTGAATTTCTACAAATATCAATGGTCCTCATTGATCTAAGAGCAAAGACACACAATTACTTCGGTAGTTCGAGCTCCGGGCCTTTTCATGCACAATACTAACAATCCTCCAGAGTGATGAATTAGAGAACTCACAGAGTGTAGAATCTTCCTCCACATGTCCTCTTGATTGGACGACTGAGATTTACCTTGGAATCCTGGGCTTCGAGAGTTCCAAGATGTACAACACCACAAACCTTTGAAGTGTTAACTTTTCAGAGTGTCAGATTTGTTGGCACATGTCCTCAACCTTCAATGGTCTAGATGAACTATGGGACTCCGACCAATTCTTGCTCCAATGCTTCACTTCAAAAAACCCTCCGGAGTGTTAAGTCTCTGAAGTGAGAGATCTAGCACTGCGTGTCTTCATTGATGAACGACTCAGATGAACTACGACCTTTAGGCCCTCAAGAGTTCTTTCTCCATACTATTCACCTTTCCTCTGGATCTCTCAACCTTCGAAGTGAGGGATCTCGTGCCACATGTCCTTTTGCGACTGACGGTTGCGATGAACTTCATTCAATGGTCTGGATATATTCTGACTCCTCCACACTCTTTCGACCTCCGAAGTGCTAGAGCATCTAAGTGTGGGATCGCATGACGTGTGTCCCCTCTGGCTCGAATTCTCCAGCTCTACTTCACACCTTCGGGACTTTGAGATTTTTTCTACCTACAGACTTGATTTCTCTCGTAGTGCCTTTTATCTAAAGTGTATGATCAATTGACACACGTCCCATCTGACAGATGGTTCATACTGGCTCCTGCTCCCTGCTCCTTCGTCAATTTTATGACTAGCTTGTCTGGAAACTCCCAGAGTGCATTTCTTCTGGAGTTCCAGATCTTTCACCACCTATCCCTCCTGATAATGGACGGTCCCAATTTACTTCGAGACTTTTGTTCTCCTGCAGACTTAAAAGGTTAATCTATGTGCACCTTACTTGGATCCGACGTCTGTCAACTCTCCACGCTTCGATCTAATGACTGTTGTAGCTTCTCCTTTCATGCTTCAACAACTTCCTTCAGAAGAAGGGATTCCATGAATATTTAAAGGATTCTTCCTTATGAAACACTTTTTCCTCGCACTTTGTTGTCTTGAAGGATATTTTGAGCAGACTTCTATCTCCAATGCTCCTTTAACGGACTATAGACTATTCTCCAAGATTTTGTAAAGACTCCTACCTCCAACGCTCTCATCTATGAGAGAACGTATAGTCTGCACTCTTCCTCCTGGGATTGGGATTCTCTCTAGGATTTGTGAAGAGGTTTACATCCTATGCTATGATACCATGACAAAATAATAAGTAAATAAGATAGTACAAAGAAGAAGAATTAAGAACAAGAATGTGTAGTGCGAGTTCGTATTAGATGAAAGGATGAGCCTTATAGGAGAGAACCATTACAACTGAATCAGGAAAATAAACAAGAAATCCTAATGACTAATACAATTGGCTAGAACATCTAGTAGTATAAAGTCACATATTATTGAGGTTACAGTTATAACTAACAATCTACATTATGTTTCAATGGCTTCACCCAATGTCTTGTCATTCCTTTCACTTCACCCAATGAAATATATCCATGATGATATTGTTCATCATCATACCGGAGTGCCATCTGTAATAATCACTTAAAATGTAGGAATAATCACATAAAATCTCCACCTAGTATCATTTACCTAGGTGAACTCTTGACTTACCACATTGATCAATAGACAGGAACTCGTTCACAGGTTTCCAAAAAGTGAGGAGAAAGGTAAACTTTTCTCATACTATACACTCATATCGCTTTGAGTTAAGGAAAATACAACCACATAAGAATGGTGACCATTAGTAATCATCAACTCTTACCGAATTTCACTGATATGTTTCCAAGGATTGAGAACTTTTACAGTGTCTTTGGATTTATACAATAAACCTAAGAAAATTATACTATAATTATTTTATAAGATGTATTTATATTATTTTATTTCATTGTAAAGTTTTATACCTATTGAGTTAATTTTTTTAATCGAAATAAGTTATTTTAATTTTTTTAATTTAATTTATTAATATTATAAAATTAACACATTTACTTAAATGAATGGTAAACTTTTTTACTTATGTTTTTAATCACATACATATCATATTTTAAAATTTCACTTTAAAATTTTTAAAAATAAGAAAGAAATAGAGTGTGCTTTAACCTTTACCTTTAGGTTCGTGCACCTCTTGCGAGCATGCCTCACCTCAATGTTTCACACATGGTTGTTTGGAAACACAAAGGTTACCTCATCATGAGTATGCCTATTCATCTAAAGCATACATATTCTAGGCTACTTCCTAGTCACACTCCTAATCTAGTGCAACTCTTCTAAATTTAGACTTTCGTTAAGTGCTTTAACACTTAGTAATTTTTAAGCATACATCCATGAACCAAGAGATAAACAATGGAACAAACTAAAGACAAACATAAATATAGTGCAGGCGACACGAATCATGTGTAACAACCGACTAAGTCTCTGTTATAGAAGAATGATTACAATATTAAAAGTATCGGCTTGATTTAGATTTTTTGGAGAGTCAAATGACTTGTCTCACCTCACCAAGACACTCATGAACATATCCATCACCAAAAGACTCTTTGCCATAATCATATTGGCTACCACCTATGGTGCACCTCAATGCACCTCCAACGGAAAATTCATTGTCTCTTGGTTTCAATAAACTCTGCCTCTTCTTTTCCACAAACTTCAAAGATTTTGGTTGTTCCTCATACATTCCTCTGCAGGCCTGCATTTCACAGACTTAGCCAAAATCTTCCCAAGAGAAATTCAATCAGCTCTGTCCATTGAACCCTCCTCCTCTTCTTCTTCCTCAGAATCGCAAAGCTCTCCTTATCTCTTTGTCATAACAAACTTGTATTTCTTGGTTGTGCATTCTTGTTCTCTTATAGGCTCTCCAAAGGTCACCATTGTGAAATGTGACACCATTTGGTTGTGCCCTTCCCATTCACTAACTTGTGTTCAAAAAAATCCCCTTAGCAAACAAAGTTTCTCAAACTAACCCATGCATTTGTTAACCATCGTGCCTCTTGGGATTGGCATTTTGATCCTTGGTGCACCCCTCATGCTGGCACACCCAACCCTTATAACAAATAGATTGTCTTGGGTAAGTGTGCCCCTTTGGTGAGTCAAGCGTACTAATTGAGCCTGCATGCCTTAGCCAATTTTCCCTTCATCGATGGAGCTTCAAAGCCTTTCCTTCAACTTAGGTCGCAAGCCACCTTGGGTAGAACACCAACTCCCCTCTATATCGACACATCCATTTTTTGATTCATATGGATGGTCGCCAAGGAACACCAAGTCCCCTCTATATCATCACGTCCATTTTTTTTATTATACTAATGGTCTTTCCTATATCAACATGTCCATTTTTTCATTCATACAGATCATCTTTCCTGCCCGATTCACACTATTGTGGAAGTGTGCGCTCTCAGGATAAGATGATAAGGCGTTAGAATAGACATCATATGCTAGATTGGACGTACAAAAACATTGCATTCCACTAGTGGAGCCAATCAAATTTATTGAGTTATGAATCAAATAGTTAGTGTGTGCGTTAAACATTATCTATAAACCATCGAGCATCATATGTATCCAGAGAAAACAAGTCGATGGATGATAACTACTACCATCGAAGAAGTAGTATAGAGATAATCCATGTAGATTTTCTTTTGGTTTAGAGGAGTTGTTGATGGTTTTGAATCCTGTAAGCTTGCCATCATTGTCTCGTTATGCTCATTTGCACATGAATAAGAGCCTAAGGTTTCGTAGATCATTGAAAACTTAAGCTTAAAATTCATTAACTATTTTGTAAGATAAAGGCTCCAGTCAAACTCATCTGCAATCTATACTTTCAACTAGAGGGATTTATTTACCATCTAATCGGAAAATGCTCAAATATGTTTCATATCAGAACCAACATCATAATGCCTTCTTCGCATTATTTTTTGTTTGTAGTGAAGAGAAAGCTCCAGAGATGAAACATGCGACGACAATCGAGTAGTCTTTCAATCTCACGAGAATTTATACCAAGACTAAGAAATGTCGTATGTCTATTGCATTAGAACCCAGACGGATGTGGAATATGAATTGACAGAGGTTATAGAATATTCATCAATCCTTTGGAAGGTGTTGTGTTGAAAAAGTGCCAAAATTATTTCCCATGCAAGCATACCCATAGAGGTGAGAAAGTGTGGGAAGAGAGTAGACGATAGGATGGTTGTATGATTGTAATCAGATATTTTAATTATATTGAATAATAAGAGTACGAATTATCATTTCCCCGCATTTTTGTCCCGTATTGGGTTTCCACGTAAATTTGTGTGTTCATTATGTGATTGTTGTTATGTATTGTTGTTCTCGATTTTCTGCTTGTTGATTAATCTTGCTCTGTCTATGCTTCTTCTTCCTAACATTGTGTTGTAAAATATTCATTTGACATTTGAGTGAATGTAGAAGATTAATTCTACTTTTGAGTGAAAATTCATAAACATGGACTCGTTTGTTTATATCAATGAATATGAGATCATCCCATAAGCCTACCAGGTCAAAAAATAGACACACAGAGGTAAAATGAGAGTGTTAATGGAATTTCACAATGTTGGGAAGCGAAGGAAAAACATAGCATAAAATCAGATTATAAACGAGCAAGATCAAACACCAATGAAACCAAGAGAAACAAACATACAATTGACAGAGTGATTTATATGGAAACCCAATGAGGGAAAAAACCATGGGAAATGATTATCGGTCTTCTTCTTATTCAAGGGAGGATTACAATAGCCTTCATAGGCATACAACCATTCTCTCCTCACACAATTTACTCACTTTCATTCGCATTGTACTCTACCTCTATGGGTATGGTCGTATATATAACATCTATCACTCAGTTACACACAATGATCATGAATAGATAACATAGTTACGTGAACAATTCATAAATAGATTACATACATGCGGATGTACATCTGCATGTGAAAGCATGAGGAAATTCGTTGGCATGTCTCTAACAATCTCCACCTTGACAATAGTTTACCTAATATATCATGCCCTTAATTAATTCATCACCTTTTATGCAAGCCAAGAGAAGCCAAACACCATCACAACTCCACAAGTTCTCTCGCAATACTGTTACGTGAACATGCCTGCATGATTCACTCTAGTATGGACCATTCTATCTCCATCAATAACATGTCTCATAAACCAATGTACTTCTCCAAGAATCATGAATCATAACCGCAAACCAAATCACTACAACCATTGTAGGTGATACTTGTGCTTCTATGTTTGAAGCACCTATTTCCATGCTCTTGACCTGGTTTTTCCATGTGTATACTGAAAACACCAACTGCATGTGAAATTTTAACCATTTCTCCATCGCAATCATCAAACTTCCTACTATCATATAATACTCGATACATATAACGCTTTTCTTCTTCATCAATTAGGACATAAACCTGAAGAGAATTTACAATGGAAAGCCAAAGGGATTTTACCAGTTTCACATTATTCATAATGAATTTCCTGAGTATCTTCACCACATACTTCTGTTGTGATAACCAATCTTAACATATTTCCTATCTCTATGTATTTCCATGCCCAAGTTTATTTTGTTTCTCTGAGATCCTTCATAAAAAAAATCCTAACCAGCTGAGTCAACCTGTTGATCTCAACCATGATTTTTCTTGCAACAAGCATAACATATAAAACCAAGATAATGAATATACCGTAGACACAATGGTTATACTCACTTATTGTAAAATTTGTCTCACCATGAAGGAATCAAACATCTTGTACCATTTTCCTAGCATGCTTCAAGCCATACAATTTTTTTTCAGTTTGCAAACAAATCTCCTGCTGCGATTATGAACTAACTTCTCTGGTTGCTCCATATACATCCCTTTATCAAAACAAATCCATGTAAAATAGTTTTAACATCTAGTTGTACTATGAAAATTAGTGCTAATACAACATGAATATAAACAAGATTTTAACAACCAGTGAGAAACTTTCATGGAAATGAATACCTTCCAAATAGCTTTCTACTACCATCCATGATTTGAACCTTTCATATTTTATTAGGTTTGATTTTATAAAAGGAGACTCATCAAACACTGCATCTTTGTCCATGATGATTCTGTGTGTAATAGGATCCCATAGTCTACACCCCTTAACATCATCACCATATCAAAGATCTACCTGTTTGATCTGGGTCCTATTTAGAAAGCTGATAAAAAACCATAAGCATCACAACCGAATAATTTAACATTTGATTAATTACCATATGAACCATTCATAACTCTTCCTGAATCTTCATGTCTTTTGCAACCGATGGAGACCGAGTTACTATATAGAACAACTGCTTATGTCCACAACTATTGTTGCAACTTGGCATTATTGAACATGCCTATTCGATCCAAAATTCCTTGCAATACTTTCCAAGTTCCATGGATATGAACTTACTTTCATCATATACTCTCAAACACTTGATTGACTTGCCAACACATCAACCTTTCTACAGACCAACCTTTCTAAACTGGAAAAACTACTCCACCTCGAACTTTGCATTCGAACAACTTTGGCCAAATACGGCCAAACCGACCAAGTAAGCTTTCACTGCTTACCTCCAGGACCATTTACAATGGATTTCACCAAGCCTTTTATAGGATTAATTACATGCAATTCATGGACACAATGCCACATGATACCCAAAAAAACACTTCCTTTCACCTAAAAAAAAAATTAACTTGATTATTCTTTCACCGAGTTAAGGCTAACCCAACATACATGCCGCCCCATATATTCAATCTACCTAAATCTATGTCTATAATTTTCATAGGTGACCTGATATACCAGGAGTACGCATGCCAATCCAGGTCTTACAGGCATATGTCCATTTACATGCAATCAATAATTTCTACAACTCCAAAGTAAATACAATTTTTTTATTATTATTTCACGGTGCCTCAACCATCACCGCCCTATACCTTCTACGCAAACACATCTAGAGAGACACAATAGACAGAAAAAAATTCATCAACCATACTTGTAGTTGAATTTGCTTCTATTGTGGAGTCCTCTTTGGATGCGTGTTGTCTTTTCCAACAATCCTTCTTGAGATGCCCATATTTTCCACAAAACCAACATTTTTCCTTACCCTTACTGTCTTTTGACTTAGACTTGGCTTTACCTTTCTGATCTTTCCCTCCTTTTGTAGACCGACCTCTGACTACCATTGCTCTTGTTGTTGATCTTTCTTTACTAGATGTTTTGCTTATCTCCTCAGACAACAAGTCTCCTACAACAGTGTCATAATCAATGGAATATGTTGTGTTAAACCACACAGTTGTGACCAGATGATCCAAAGACTCAAGAAACGAACACAATAGCATAACTGCCTTGTCCTCATCTTCAAACTTTACTTCCATATTAGTTAATTGACAAATCAGAGTATTGAAGAAATTCAAGTGATCAGTAATTTTCGTACCTTCTTTCATCTGCAAGCTATACAACCACCTCTTCAAGAAGATTATGTTTAAGAAGCTCTTTGTCATATACAGACTCTCCAATTTGATCCACAAAACTGTTGTTGTCATCTCTTCATCGATGTTAAACAACACCTCATCTGCCAAACACAAACGAATATTGTTAAGGACTCTTGCAAAAACATCCTCCTAGTCCTCGTCTCTCATGCTTGTCAGTTTCTTTGACTTTCTATCCAAGGTCTTTTGCAATCCTTGTTGCACAAGAAGATCTTTCATCTTGAGTTTCCATAGCACAAAACTATTTTTACCACTGAATTTCTCCACCTCAAACTTAAAACTCCACACTTTCGCCATTTAACAAAAAAACCGCAGAAACCACTACTTATAAAACTAAGTCTATTTATAATGAAATTTTTTTATTACATTTAAAATTAAACCCCAAAAATAAAAACTTTAATTAAAAGGTTTTAAAAAAAACATTATTAAATTAAAACCTTTTATCAAAAACCTTAAACTCTTCCACTTCACCTTTTTATATTCTAAAAAAGTCCACTCACCTCACCTTTTTTAAAACACACCTCCACTTTTTAAACATCCATTATTCTCCAAAACATTTCACCTTTTTATATTTAAAAAATTCCACCTCAACTCACCTTTTTTAAAACATACCTCCACTTTTTAAACATCCATTATTCTCCATAACATTTACGTGACCTCATCCACCCTTTATAAAATATTATAACGTTGTTCCTCCACAAATTTTATACCAAGTCGAATACTTTTAAACCAAGCAAAAGAGAAAATTCTTAAATATCGGCGCTCCTCGATGGCTGGAAAGGTAGCGCTAGTGGTGCACAGACCATGTGCGTGGATTACCTGATACTCATTGGATTTCACGTTTTTTTGAGCTCAAAGGAGACCCGTACACAATTTTTCTTGGTTCATCTGTTGCAACTACTCAATTTGTCTTGGCTCTCATACTATTTATTAGGTAGCGGAAGTAAAACATAGCATAAAAGAGCAAGATCAAATACCCATGAAATCAAGAACATCAAGCACACAATTGATATAGTGATTTATGTGGAAACTCAATGAAGGAAAAAAATACTGGCACTCATTATCAATCTTCTTTTTATTCAAGCGAAAATTACAATAACTTTCATAGGCATATAACCATCCTCTCCACACACAATGTACTCACTTGCACTAGCATTATACTCTACCTCTATGAGTATGTTGCATGCATACGCATGTACATGTAGATGTACATTTGCATGTGATCGCATAAAAAAATTTGTTGACATATTTTCAACACACAAAAGTAGCCTCCAGTTTTATGAAAAACCTAGGAATCATCACATAACTCTCCCAGGGACAGAAAAGATGGAGAAGTGTAACCTGCAATAGGGAGTTTTCGAGAGACAACATAGGACAATTCAATGTTTTCCGAGCTTGGGGTGGATATTTTATTGTACTGGAATTGATGTCGGTTTCAACATTGAATTAAACCGAAAGGATGCCATTTAAAATTATTCGAACAATAAAGATTACACTTCATTCACAATATCGTTATTTTTTTCACTATTTAGATTTGAAAATCGTTAATAAAAATTAGTATGCACATCCATCAACCTATATATTATGTATGAAAATTCCCAACGCCACTTTAGCATTCTTAAAAAGACCGACAAGGCTTGACAGATTAAACCCCATCCTTTTCTATGAATGTCTAAGCATCTGCATGATAACATTCTCACTCGTTACCGTAATC
>ML818158.1:19205-35494 GCA_009831015.1 Picea engelmannii
AAAAATGAGCTCTGATACCACATGTAATTTTTAAACCTGTGAAGTAAAGCATTGCATATAGATTCTTAAGAAAAACATAAATTAATCAATGGCTCATACACATAGTATACAAAGATTTATACCGAAAACCCTTAACCGGGGAAAACCTTTCTCATTTTCATTCTATCGAATTTCACCATTCACCATACAATATATACAATGTTTTTAGGTATTCCTTAGATACCAAAACCATAATCCATTAATCTGGGATTAATTTAGAAAACCGCTAAAAATAGCAAAAATTGCCCAAAAAAAAAAAATCGAGGCGCTGCACGTAACCAGGGGGGGCATACCTGGCCCCCTCTGGGACCCCCCTAGGAAGCGCTCGGTGCACACAACACGTAGAGCACTACTAGAGGCATCGTCAGACACAGTTTTCGAACCTGAAGCGCCCACACACACACATCCAAAGAATATAACATATACCCAACATATATAACCCGAATGATCATGCAACAAGGGGAAGTGAGTGGATTTAATGGAAAAATGACTGGGAATTTGGGAATAACTCATGAAAAATGTTAATTATGAGGGGGTTTATCCCTGTTTGCATAATCATTCAACCATAATTTGTTTTTGACTTCAAGGAAAAAAAATTATGGACTTGCTCCTTTAACTCTCAAATGGATGAAGAAATGGAAAGAAAAAGAAGGAAGTAACTAATTTCTTCATAAGACGACAGTGAAAACAGATAACAAATTCAATTATGCTTCCAAGGGAGACATCA
This sequence comes from Picea engelmannii, assembly GCA_009831015.1. Classification (NCBI taxonomy): domain Eukaryota; kingdom Viridiplantae; phylum Streptophyta; class Pinopsida; order Pinales; family Pinaceae; genus Picea; species Picea engelmannii. The sequence continues at coordinate 19,972 of ML818158.1, forward strand.
TAATAATTGTGTAAGCTTGATTGTTATTGACTAACAATACCTTGCAGGAGTATCACTATGGAAAAACTGATTCAACATCTTATTCTTGACCAAAAATAAACTAAAAAGATGAAAAGCACTAAAAGTCATGATAGAAATGGGAATGAAAAATTTAAAACAACAGAAATAAAATGACAGAATTGCAAAAAGCAGAAGGAAAACTATGAAATAAAAGAAGAATCTAAACTATTGTAAGAGCATAAATAAAAAGCATTGGTGAAAATGAAAACATAACTAAACTACTAATATACAGAAAATCCAAACAACGTTAAAACTTTTCAAGTTGGTTCCACGTAGTGTTTTAAGTGAGAATCGTTAGTGTTGTAGGAAGACAATCACTTGTGTAAATCTTTTAGAATGTAAGAGATTGTACCCAGGACAAAAGCGATCTTGAAAGGACCCAGCCATAATTTTTGAAACTTTGATTATCTTCCCCTATCAACATGAACTAAATCCCACAATGGTACCTTTTCATTGACTTTTAATTTGATAGTTTTGACACTCTTGTTGAAATACTTCTTCACAGTCTGTTGTCTCCTTTTTATATTATCCAAGGAAAACATCCTTTGCTCCTCTAAAGCTAGGAGTGCATTTATCCTTTGTGAAACATCATAAGAATTTAATTCTTCAATCTGTAACATTAACCTTAAGGAAGAAAGTTCAATCTCAGTAGGCAGGATGGCTTCTTTACCATAAACAAGCTAGAAATGAGTGCAACCAGTGCTTACCTTGACGGTAGTTCGATCTGCCCAAAGGGCGTAAGTGAGGAGAGTGTGCCATTGACGAGGCTTATCTTCGATGAGCCTTTTGATGATTCTCACCAGATTCTTCTTGGTAGACTCGACCTGCCCATTTCCTTGGGGATAATAAGTTGACGAGGTGAAATGTTTAACCCCCAACTTAGCTAAAAATTGTTTCAGCTTAGCAGAAATAAAAGTGGGACCATTGTCTGTAATAATTTCCAATGGAAGACCAAATCTGGAAAAGATGTTATTTTCAAGGAAAGAAATCACCTGATCATCTCTCGAGTGCTTAAGTGGGACAGCTTCAGCCCATTTTGTAAAATAGTTTGTGGTTTTCAAAATAAAGACTTGTCCTGCTGAAAATGGAGGATTAATATGACCAATAAAATCCAATCCCCACTTTGAAAAAGGAAAGTTTGGGAGGTCAAGTTGCAATGGCATGGCTGAAAGGCGTTCTTTCCTAGCAAATTTTTGGCACTTGTCACAAGATCTCGAAAAAACATAAGAGCCACGAAATATTGAAGGCCAGTAGTATCATTTTCTAATAATCTTGAAAGTAGTGGTTTTAGCAGAAAAATGACCTCCTACATGAATGACAGAATTTGAAGAACCGTGATTTTCTCGTAACAGTTTATGTGCATCCTCATTGTTTACACAACGAAGTAACACACCATCAACAGATCTTTGAAACAAGAAGTCTCCTATAATGACGTGTCTTGTGGATTCAAGACAGAGTCTTCTCATTTGATGAGTGTCTAAGTTGCCTAGATATCTTTGGTTCTGTAAGTAGTAAACTAAATTCTTATACCAAGGATGTTCAAACACAAGAAGGATCCAATTATCAATGTAGAATAGTGTTGATAGGAAACTATCATGTTCATCCATTTCTTCACTATTTTCATCATGTTGAGCTAAGTGAAGGGATAAGTCACGTCCCTTGATAGTGGTATAAGTCATGATATTGATATCATGCTCCTGGATCTTGGCAAGCCAATGTGCAAGCTTCCCTGAAAGATAAGTCTGTGAGAGAAAAAACTTGATAGTGGGTAAAGGGACTTTTACCAACATTTTCTTACCTAAGATGAAGTGGCGAAACTTTTCAACAACTTTAACAAGAGAGAAAACATGTTTCTCAATAAAAGAATATTTAAATTCATCATCAGACAAACTTTGACTCATGTAAGCCATTGGTTTTTCATTACCTTGTTCATCACTTTGCATGAGGATAGAAGAAACTACTTCCTCAGTGGCATTAGTATATATCATGAATTCCTTCTCAAAATCTGGCTTCGCCAAAACTGGTGCAGAGATGATTTTCTTTCTTGATCCCTACAAAAGAATTTTCGACATCATCTGTCCAAGAAAAAGAACGATCTTGCTTAAGAAGATTATGAATTATTTTGACCATCACAACAAAATTGAGAACAAACCTACATACGAAGTTAATAAAAGCCATAAAATCTTGAACCTCCTTCTTGGAAGTGGGAGCAGGCATATTAAGGATAGCAGCGATCCTTTCAGGATCAATGCTTATTCCTAAATCGGAGACAATGTGTCCAAGGAGCTTGCCCTTGGTAACGTCGAAAATGGACTTAGAAGGATTTAGAGAGATGCCAAATTTCCTACATCGCATGAGAAATCTTTTCAGATGACCAAAATGATCTTATTGGTCTTTAGAATACATAGTTAAGTCATCAAGGTAGATTTGAATGATCTTACCGATCAAATCGTCAAAAGCTATTTGCATAGCTCTTTGAAAAGTGGAATCTGCATTAGATAATCCAAAGGGCATACGCTCATAAGAAAATGTACTCCAACAAGTAATAAATGTGGCTTTATATTTATCTTCCCTTTTTACCTTGATTTGATTGTAACCAGAAAAACCGTCAAGTAAGGACATCATCTGTGACCCTGCAACTTGTTGCAAAATCATTTCCATATTAGGGAGAGGAAAGTGATATTTTACACTAGCCCGATTTAATGCGCGAAAATAAACACATAATCGGATCTATCCAGTTGCTTTCTGAACGGGAACCAAATTGGAAACCCATTCAGAATACTTGACCAAAAAAATGATTTGGGCTTTCAAGAGCTTTTCCAACTCCTTTCGAATAGTTGCCTCCAGTGCAGGCTTAATAGGTCTTTTCTTTTTTCTAACTATTTGTATGCCTTCCTTGATGGGAATGGTATGATGTATAAGAGTGGGATAAAAACCACAAATATCCTCATAAGACCAAGCAAACACATCTTGAAATTTTCCAAGCAGCTTGGCAAACTTCATCTTCTCTTCATCAGAACATTGGAAACCTATTTTATCATTCTTTGGAGACTCGGGTGTCCCAATGTTCAAGGAGATGGTTTCACCCACCTTCCTTTTCGACTCCTCTTCTTTATGTTTCTCTTAAATGCCTACATCACTCAATGAAAATGAACTCTCTAGAGGAGTCAATCCTTTAGGAATCTTGTTATCTTATATGGATATAATTTCCTTGGGCTTATAAGGTTCGTTTTGAATGAAAGCACAGATGCTCTCATCGCTAGGGAAAACCTGCCATGATTCTATATTGTCAGGGATATGTGGACGATATAGAGATTGAAAAGTACAATCAGGTCTGTGTGGAAGAAGTTGTCGATTAGGAGAGGCTGCAAAAACAACTAATCGATCAACCATTAAGTTCAATTCTCTCTTAACATGAGTAATGTTGAAATATAATATGTTCAAGATAATTTCCCAAACATTTTGGGTGTATCACTTCATCAACTTGTTGCTAGGAGAGTATATCTTACGTACAAGATTCACAACAAGCTCGAAATATCCAAAAATTGTAAGGTGACCACAACCTAGATTATAGGAGTTTTCAATGCCTAATAGTAAAGCTTCGAATTCAGTGACATTGTTTGTGCAAACAAACTCCAACCTATAAGAAAAGTTATGAATTTTCCCCACAGGAGAGTACAAGATAATGTCAGTTTTGTTTCCTTCATTAGAGCATGAACCATCAAAGTTCATGTGCCACATACCATCATCTAAGTCGATTTGTTCCAAGGGAATGTTATCCTCCTCGGAAAAGATGGAATACACCCCTAGGTCCTCCTCGATATAATTCACATTAGGTTGTGGAACACTCTCTATATAAGGTGAAACCCTTACCTCTCTAAGGACAATGATGTTTTTACCATCCCTAGGAACGGATAAGTGTGTCCCGTCGAGTGAGAGGTATCCACCTGTCAAAGCTTGCCAATCTCTTCCTAAGATGATTGAGTAATTGTTTATTGGCATATCAATTACCTGAATATTAAGGGTTGTCCTTATTTCTGGGTGTGCATAAAACCAAGGTCACATCTTTGATATCACCTATGGTCATTTGTTGTAGACTATTACAAGAGAGCATGCTTTTGGCATTTTCATTTGTACAAGACAAGCCTAGCTCTTCCATAATAATATTCGACATTACACTTGGACCCAAACCATCGTCAATGAGGCAACAATGGACGATCTTATCCATAATTTTTACAAAAATATAAAAAGAGGGATTTTTTTACAGTGTATCTAAAGTTATGTACACCTACTTTATTTACAGATGAATCCTCTTTGTTTACCTCTTCAGAGAGGTTGGATACAGAGGAAGCCTTTCCTTCCATGAATTGTTTTAGATGCCTCTCTTGTTCAGGGATGACAACCATGTCCAGAAGGGTTGCATCTACTTTGATGTTGGTCAACTGATTTAGGATATTTTATTTGGAAGAGGGGAGAGGGTAAGTAGTTCCTTGAATATCAAGAGCCTTAGGAGCCTAAATAGTAGCATCTGGTGAGGATGAGATTGGGCTAGAAGAATTGCGGGGAGGATCATATTTACCTTTGGGAGCGTAAGATTTTTTCCTAGTATTGATGATCATGACATCTTTTGGATCTGCAAAATCTAGGACACCGATGGTAGTTTCTGGTCTTTTACCAAAGATCGTATCTTTGGAACTATTCTTTACCTCACATGTGGTTTCCTCGTGGTGTTCCTCGCAAAAGTTACACCAACTCCGAGGCGTGATAGCTTTAGGCTGAAAATTATTTTCATTTAGATTTCTAAAGGGGGTTGCAGAAGAGGATGAAGCTCCAGGGGTGAGAGGGGATACATCTCCTTCCGCTCATACATTATCATATGATTATTCATGTCTTGTACAAGTTGCAAGAGGGCGGACATGTTTGTTTGTTTAACTAATTATCCCCAAGGAAGACCTATTCTTTCGAGTTGTTCTTCATACTCTAAATACGTATGCAGAGAGGAACCGAGGTTATCAATGGATTTTTCCTCAAGCCTATGATGATAGGGGGAGGCTAATGCATTATAATAATGCATGAAAGCAGCTTGGTTTCGAGGTTGAATGAGTTCATGGATTTGATTGTATAACTTAGTGAAATGCAAGTTGAAGGACTTGATGATCTCACCATCCCTATAGGCGATGTTATTGTACTCTTGTAACTTCTCAGCTGGGATTTTAGATTGCCCATAGGTGGATTTGAACCAATAGACTAACTCCTCCCAAGTAGACAAAATCTTAGAAGGAAGGTCAAAAAAACCGGTCACAACCTTTCCTTCCAAGGAATTGACAAATAAGCACATGCAAGTATCGTTTTCATTGGCTCATATGTTGTGACATGCATTAGAAAATTCCACCAGGTGTTCATTTGTAGTAACAGTGTTATTCCCCGAAAACCTAGGAATATGCTCTTTGAATTTAGGAAGTGGACGAGTAGTAGGTGCTATGTTAAGAGGAGAGGAAACATGCCATGGTGTGGTTGTATCATCTTCTTCAAATTGAAAAAGACCATACTTTTTAATGACTTTGGTGGGGTTTGTGGTAGATAGGACAGGGACATGGTGGCTATATAAGCAACCAATCATTGACGAAGCTGAAGACTAAGAGGAGGAAGCACTTCCAGTGCCGTCAAAGCCACCACTAGATGCCATCTTGTGGATGATAGGTAAGGGAGAGAAAGATGAAATGGAAGAATCAGACAAGGTTCTCCTTAGAATACTTTATTGGGTTGATAACACAACGTTCCTTCTTCCCATTTCAGCAATAGGATTAATTTCGCGTGATAAGCCTCTTCTTCTCGTAGAAACACGAGGGTCTAAGGACATGAAAAGAAGGTCAAAGCTGAAGGAAAAAGAAGGTTATTGTTGATTTCTAGGTTGTCTACGTCTAGCTTCCCAATATTCTTGGGCACTAATGTTTCATTCAATTATTGCCCATGAATGATCAAGCTCAGACCGAGTATTAGCAATGTCTAAAATGGTGTTAAAAAAATTCAAAGAAATGTTGGTCTGATCTTGAAGACCGGGCTCAATATTGGGCTACCTTGCAACAGGTATAGTCATTAAGAGATAAAATAGTCAAAGAATCAATATCAGAAAAATAGATGTATTCGATGATAATCAAGCATAAAAATCAACCAGAGAGATATTGAAGATCTCTTTAGTGTGGTTGCCAAATAAATGTTGAGGAAAAGATATGAAGGATCTTACTCAAGCATTTTCAGACCTTACTTGGCTAAAGCAAGATAGACGAAAATATCACCCTATGTTTATAGCAATAAAAATTTGTATCCTAATTCACAAGTATAGATTACAAGTGTTTAGGATGATCTTTTTTATAAATGAAAGCTTGCTGGAAAAATCTTTTTTTATGTAATTTTATGAAAATAACAGATGTTGAAATAAATATAGAGACAGAAGTAAAAACACCAAGTCAATAATCAAAACAGATGAGACATAAATCAATCGTTTATTCCATTCCAATTTATCAAAAGAATCATTCTCTTTACAAAATTCCTTGAGGAAGTTTTGGACCAAAGTCAAACTTAGATGTCCCCGATGAAAACCATACAAAAGGACTTCTGACAGAAAGTAAAAAATTGAACTTTAAAAGCTGGATCATCTTGCCACAAATTGTTTCCCACTCGACTCTGCACAATAGCCTTTGTCAGTCATGAAATTTAATTCACAAACAAACAATTCTACACAGACTATCAAATATAGATCAACACCTCTGAAAAACAAGTGTCTGAATGATGTAATTCAACCTTGAATCTAGTTGTCTACAATAGCACCCTGCTATCATAAAAGAGAATTAGGCTTTCAATGAATTAAAGAATGAATGAAAACTTAATTATCTCAACAAAACTCAAAGAGAAGACCTTAGTATGCTTCTCCTTCTATTCTCCTCTTGTTCCTCCTTTTCCTTTTTCCTTTAAGCAATTAGAATTAGTTGAAGTAGTTGAACCACTTCTTTAGTTAAGTTAACTAAAACTCAACCAACTTTTTAGTTAAGGGGGGGAAATAATAAAATCGTAAAAAGGGTTTTAAATAAATAATAACTAGTAGGTGGGACCCCTTGTGACTCCCTTTAGTTTTTTAACAAACATAACACAACTATTTAATCAATCAAAACATCCCTCCTTGTGAATCCCATCATCTTCTCATAATTTGACAGTTATATCAATGATAATTGAAATTATTTCCAAAAATATATTATCCATGTATCCAAAAAATAGTGTGTTGTCCAAAATTCTAGAAGTCAGCAGTTCACAACAATGAATAAATAAAAACACTTAAAAACCATATTTTCCACTCTAGGAGCCAATCTTTCCCTTGTTGTTGTTGTCACCCTTTGATCTCTTTGAATTTGCCTTAGGCTGTGTGGATCCTTTAGGCCTAATCTCACTGATCATATGAAAGAAATCATCTCTCAAATGCATGTGGGAGGACACAGATTTGGTAGAGTCATTTGAGGGTGAGAAGGGGGCAATAGGGGCTTTTCCTTTGTCAAGGGCATGGTGGGCCTCGGTTTTTAACCTTTTGCTTGCATGGGAAAACTGTACTGGTGAGTGGACATGGGCATCTTGGACAATTTGATTAACAGGTGGAGGAGCAGGTAGAGACAAGTTAGGCCAGCCACGATGTTGGGAGACTGTCGAGTGGACAATCTCTTTCCATCCGTCGTTTTTAGGGACTTCAGGTTGCAGTGAGACATGAGGGGGCACTGGGATACTAGGGACATGTGGGTCTTGGAAGGGAATACTTTTTGGCCTAGGTTGGACCACTCCTTGCCCAATCCAGTTAAAAAATCCATCTTGGAATAGTTGGCCCAACTCTTGTGAGTATGCATCAAAGTGTATAGAGAACCTTGGCCTTCTAGGGCCCATGTTCCAATTTCCTCTTCCTATGTTACCCCTTCCATGGCTACCTCCRCTGAAAAATCTTGGTCATGTATGCATTATWGATTAGCAAATAGTTTCTTCAACAACCATACATGACATCTTTTTTAAATATGAAACTAAGTTTGGCTCAGCAACATATCAGACTCATGCAATCCAATCCATATAAATCGTTTAATACTTGTCAATGAGCAGGGAGTGAATAAGGGTTCTAGGATATGTGAGGGATTGTATTTAGCGAAAAGTGTTAAAATGAGGGGGAATAGATCATGATTACTGCTCAACAAATTACTAAACAATCAACTATATCGTAAATCAAAAAAATTGTATCACTGTAATTCATCCTTGTGCGATCCTTCAATTGTCATAATACAGAATTTATCTTAACTATAATTAAATTTTAAGAATAGGGAGTGGATAGTGAATATGGGAAGGCGAGGAGACTTTTCATGTGCGAAAAGTGAAATAATGGTAGGAAAAGAATGAATATTTTTCGTAAAACCAATGAAGTAATCCATAAAAACAACCTTGTATTCAATGCAAGGATATCAATACCAATTAACAATTTCTATGTGTCAAAATTGTTCACTGTCCCACATCCCATTTCTTTAAGATTCTCAATTAACACAGTGTATAATCATACTCAGAATCATTATGCCTTTCAACCTTCTTGTTAAGAGAATACTTGTTTCTTTTCATTTCCTACCCTTTTTATTTAAAACAAAATCAAAAGGAACACACAATCACGTTGCTTCATCTATGTCCAGCATATATTCCTATAAAATATCAACTAATTCCCATAATTCACAATTTCCCAAATCAAACATAGACACATGTCTTTTCCCAAGTTGAACAAACTTTTTAAAACTTGCCCGATTTCATTCTTTTGATAATATTAACCAATAAAACTTGCAATGAAACCATAATACAAAACTCGAGCTTCATTTTTGATGGTACAATTAAACAAAACAATGCATGATGCCTCCATAATCCATACACAGTAAACAACAAAGTCACAACCATAATTTCCCCTAACCTGTAATGATCCTGATTGGGGATAATAAAACACACAGCAGCCACCAACTAACAATTGACACCACACTGTAGGAACACAATGATCCAATGCATAACGAAAAGAGGCAACCCTCTGACTGTACATTACCATTTACTCCCAATCAACCAATTTAATAAAAAAAATGAGCTAGGTTATCGTTGCAATTGTGACAAGAAAAGGAGGCAGCCCATCGACTGTATACCAAATCTCATCCCCAATTACAACTTTCCAACAACTCAATCAAACAAAAACGAGATAATACTTAAAGCAACTGTCGAAACCACTCAACCAATCTATGACAGTTAACAAGTTACTCGATAAGAGTGTGAATAGTTGGGGTTATCAAAATCGGGCTCTGTAACAATGAACACAAGAATTCGCTCATTCATCAAAGAACAAAGAGACTAGAGGTCGAACATATCAACAATAGGCAGTGACCCTTTGAAACAAGCATGGTGGAACCACATGATTTTATAACTCTTTGTTTGTGTAATAGTGTGTTAGTTCAACACCGGGTAGGGTAAGCAACGATGTAGAGGAGCAACGATTGCTCACTAGACAGTAACAAATATCAAGAACACATAGAGGCATAACCCTCGCCCATTTCTCAAGGGATGAACCAATTTATAACAATGCCAGTGGAAATGTAGACCCTAGGTATCACTAAAAAACCTAAAGCATACATCTTGCCATAATGGCCATCCCATAACCAACTCGTCGATGCCAATACCACAAAATAAGCCCATGACTAGGTGAATAACCCACAACCATGGATCTGGAAGATACACAGTGACCAAAAGGTAGTTCGAAAACATATACAACAACCCCATAGCAACCCGAATACAACCGGACATAGTCATCATAACTGTGATGGAGCATCCAACAAGGCTAAACAGAGAGAAACCCTCCAACAAAATACCCATAACTTCTTAAAACAACAAATAGCCATCACAGTTTTCACCAAATAGAACAACCAATGAAATCATAACTTCAACAACCAACTCTTTCATTTGTAAAATGAATAACCACAAAGTCATTCTAGAGAGAAGACCCACGTGTTTACACAGTTGCCAATCTCAGGAAAACACAAACCAACACATTACCAAGCCATCGTTCATTTCATACACAGATCAAAATTCATGGATGGGAGAAAATAACCATACCTGTAACCAATGGCTTTTAACAAGGGCAAGTTGGTCGAGCAGTTCCTCCCATGCTTGAATCTCTGAGCTTAACCACCATCAAAACCAAATGAAACAATAACCATGCTAGGGCGATGGCCCGATGGGAGAAGTATGGAGTGACGTGCATTTACTGCACATCGCTTCCATATTCCTCACATTCAATTTCATAGTACACGACAACCAGCCAAAAACCATACCATTAACCATGCCATTAATTCCATACATTGAAACTTGCGACATATTGCTTGCCAATTTTGCCACCCAATATCCATATTTACCATTGCCAAAAACCATACCATACCAAATGCGCCCGATATAATTCAAATATAATTTTCATATCCAGTAACCATTGCTAGTTAGGATTAATACTAACTTCTTTTCATTTCATTTGCATATAACCTCTTAACATAACATAGTATAGTCCCTTTCTTTTGGAATTTTTGTTATAAGTCTCTTTCCATCTTTTTTGTTTTATGTTGTTACTAACATATGTCTTGTGCAGGTGTAGCCAGGTAATAATCATGGTGATTCATCAAATGTAACAGTTGTAGTATATGCCACTCATAACATAGAATCAGAGCTTAGAAAAAGGGAACATCACATAAATTGTGTTATCCACCTACCATTATGTCAAAAACAAAACCAAGACTATATCATCAACCATATAATACCTTGTAAGCAGTATCAAAACAACAACATGAAAAAGTGTGATATGACTATCTTCGAGCCTCCAGTCTACAAGGGGATCCCACCTACTAGTATTATATCTTATTAGCATAGTTTAAATAATAGGCTTTATCAATACTTTGCAGGCGAATTCCTCGTTGCGATTTTTATCGTCAACACAAGTATTTTGTGAGTTATTGTTCTAATGTTTGGTCATATTTGGAGCCTTCTATTCCTTACAATCAATCTCCATATGATATACCGTGGATCTCAAAATATAGCTTCTTCTTCAACTTCTTTGGTACATGAATGTATATGTTCATGTACATTGTCTGCTTCATGTCTCATCTAATTTGTTTCCTTCTGCAACCTTCACTATAGCTTCCTCAGGGTTATCACCTATGACCTGAAACAAGGTCAACAAAACAATAGGCAAGAATAATACTTTTTTTATATAATAGTAACTAAAACAATAGCATGAATAATCGTCAAAGTAGCTCCTTTAGAGCTATCACTTGTGACATTTATGAAACAAAGATCAAAAGTAAGAAATACAATACGAAATGAGGTCAACACTCTTCTTGTGTTGTGATCAAACATTCCTCCATGGTAATCTGGAACCAACACACGAAGTTTCTCTTAGAGGAGATGTTAGTTGTATCTGGTAAATGATTACATTAAGCATTTATCTCAATATGATCACATGCTACCAAGTATAATACTTTTCAAAGACTGCTACCTCAACTATAGTGTTTACTTGTAAAGGGCTAGTTATCAACTTGTCATGTGCAACTTTGAATCTGATCAACTTCATTAATCAAACTTGGAACCTGGAGCCTTGTCCTCAAGAATGAGTGTGTTGCTTTTCTGACAAGTCTCCTTCACTCAAGATGATGAGTTCTTTCTTCAACCTCTCTTGTGTACTAAGACAATATGTTATATTGACAGAAGGCTGGGTTAGATGATAAACTCTATGATATCAACTTTAATCAATCTAGTACTTTGACTTAAATTTTGACCAAACGTTAGTATGATGGTCATAGCTTCAAATTGCAACCTAGATCAAAATAATGTCATAAAAAATAGAGGCATATCAAAATAATCAAACCTGGGTTGCATTATTCCTCTTAATGTGTTGGATCTATGGCAAGAGATCCCTTCTCCTGCAAATACCCTTTAAAGATTAACAATTTAAACATATGTGAATACATACCTCTGATAGTATTTGCAGGGTATGGTGCACTAGGAAAAAACACAATCCCAACACATCACAAAAACTTTTGTTGCAACTGGCATGAAGGAAGTGGTACTGCAACTGCAACTAGCATGAAGGAACTGGTACCGCAACTGCAACTGATGTTGCAATTGCAACTTGGGGTTTTATGAGGAAGCCCTAATTTTTCAAATTTCAAATTTTGAAATTATCATCCAGGGGCTAGATGCGCTGAGTTAGGCGAGTAAGTTGGTGCAGTCAGATTTCTGAAAATCCAAATTTTACCCCTTGAAACTGATCTTGCGGAAATCTGGACTAGTACTTCTCGTACTGGTTCTAGTTTCCTGGTTTTCTAGTTTTCTAGTTTTCTAGTACCAATAAAAAACTAGGGTTTGAATTTCCATAGGATTTGTCCATTGAAAAGGTGCGCTCAAGGTGCCAAAATATTCACTAGGGTAGGATGCACTTTTCTAGATGGCTTTTAGGAAAACAATCCTCTCCAATAAAAATCCCTAACTTTCTTGTACGACAATAGTGACGTTTTTTCTTATCCAGTGAAAGGTGCTCTCTTCAGCTTAACTCTGATACCATGTTAAGTTTTGAGATATTATTAGGTTTCTTTTCAATTTACTAGATAAGAATAGCATAGATAGGATCACTGAGAGAAACACAATCACAAGATACACAACATTTATCTTGGGAAACCCTCATGGGGGAGAAAACCCAATGAAACTTCCTTAATATAGATAACCAATACAATGCCAAGACAATAAACCAAAACACTAAAGAATATCCAACACTGAGCAATGTGCCTCTCTCTTCCTTCTTCTCCCAACTGAAGCTACCAAACTTGCGCACTTGATGTGTGGATGAGCGAGTGACATAATGAGGCACTGGCTTCCTTTATTTTTACAAGTTAAAAGGTGATGGAAAGGTGTCTCTTCACTGGGCAGGGACGACTTGTCTTCTTAGTGGTTAAAACCACTTTTGATTAGGCCTGAGGGCCGACTTCTTAATTTGCATAATACAATTAAGGTTTGACCAATCTGCAAAAGGGGATTTGGTCAATTATAATGCCTGACAAGATAAATCCACAAAAGGGGATTGATATAATGAATAATAACTAAACAATAAATAGAATACTCTTTGCAGTTACAATATTTCAACAAGATGATCATTATAAGCAGAGTCCCTTTATGACACAGGCAGGCAAGAAAATTTTAACAAATTCTACAAGTATTATTCCAAAGAGAGTGTACAAGAGAAGACCCGTACTGTAATGAATTAATCAAACATAGAACGATTATTCAATACACGGTGAGCTCTAACAAAGGTAAAAGATAACACAACATACATAAATTTAACAAGAAGATAGAGTGGGATACGAATTTGTGTGAGTCTTTTCTTTTATGCACACAGAAAAGTTTAAATCTTTGCGAGCTCGACCCCCATAGCGACAAGGTATCCAATAAATGCAAGTAACAGGCCCCTTCATTATTGAATTCAGGAATCGTAATGTTTAACCAAGAAAGGATCTATAATGGGTCTATGTCGAATGGTCACGGGAGTTTAGCAGTAACCGAATAACTCTATCCTCCCAACATAAGCACCCTTTGTTCTTTCAATTCGACGCCCATAATCCCTTTTCAAGAACATCCTTACCTTTCAACAATCGAGAGTATTCTTACCTCATAAAATTACAGGGTAATTATTAATTTAAAGACTGTAAGTTAAACATGGTTGTGATTGAATGAAGGACGGGTACGGGACAAATCGACAAGTTTAAATAAAACATTGCACATTACACAGTAAGTTATCTTTTATACAGTGAGCTGCCAAACAACAAATCTTATACAGTTAACTATCTTTAAAAGAACATGGACTATGCCACTTTACAGACCTAAAACCAAACCAAAACTTACAAGGGTTTAGGGTTTCCAACCATGGGTGAACTGAGAGTAACTCGAAGGTTTACGGTCTAGAGGACCGGTAGGTTTGTAAATGAATCATAGAACCTGAGTAGGGTGTTGGACTGTGTAAAGAACCCTGGAAAACACAGTATCGATATAATACAATGATATATGGAACACGGTGTCATAATAATAGAAACGAGACTTGGAAACTTACACAACGATCCATTCAATGCGATATCGACATAACAGAGAGCGGGGTATAGAAATGTAATTATACAAATCTCGACCCATCATGGTAAAGTATTACTTATATATAGAAATGCATTATACAGAGCTCGACCCAACACAGTAAACGTATTGCACACCATGGAAATACATTATACAGAGCTCGACCAACGCAGAAAAATAACATAAAGAAATGTGTATTATAAATCAAGATTCAGGATTGAGAACTCCTGTAGCACAGAGAGTATGCTTATAGTAAGCTCTGGGTTAAATCATATTAAAAAGAGGAACGTATTCTTTCTAGATGCAAATGCAAAACCCTATTGAAACAACAAGCATGGAATATGGTATACAGAGGGAGAAAAATAACCGTGTACAAGCCGAGGTTACGTGTTGAAAGACCAATGACCTCCATGTTGTAAAGGAAACCGGCTAAGTGCCTCACTATCATTCCTAACCGGAGAGCCAAGAAAACTATCAAAGGCAGTGGTCATTCTGTGAATACCATGCTACCACAGTCGATTAACCCTACTATCGCAAAGCAAAACAGAGAGAACAAAATTGAATGAAATGAATGTGAAGAGTAATGGCACGACGTGCCTCCCGATAGTGGAGAAGGACGGAGGGTACGTCAACCTCTCGCTGCTATGTGAAGTCGATCGAGATGGAAATCCTGTATTGTTAAGTGTATGAATAGATATGTAGATATACTTCAACAATTAACCCACAATATCAACAAGAAATAATCCAAACCATTCACCAAAATACTAAACACAAGAAATAGTCAAAACCCTTGAGGTAGGGTAACACCATATATTAATCCTTATGGAAGTATAAAACTCCTCAAGTAATCCTTTCTTGTAAAATCACAATATTCTTCATTATGTCTCATTACATTGTTTACACTTCTTTATATAGCTCTCTCTATCTCCTAGGAACCTTATAGAGAGTCTTCCCACATTTATTACATGTAACTACCATAGTGGGCCTTTATTAATATAGTGGACCTAGTCAACCATATGTTGAATGACCACATTCTCATATATTAAATGACTTCCACTAATAATACATAACCACATTCCCATTGGGTACCTCCCTGGGTACCCCATAGTACATCCCTAGGTGTTGTTGGGAAATTATACCCTACGGACTAAGAAGCTAGGGCTTAAACTTGCATGCAGATCATGACCCTTAAGAAATTACTTTTAACCTTCTACCCCAAACCTAAAACCCTTTTTCACATGCAAACATGGAAAGAACCAACTAACCTTTT
>ML818158.1:54479-77635 GCA_009831015.1 Picea engelmannii
TGATTGTGAACTAAGCATAGATGGTCAAAGTACAGAGTTAAATCTGAACATATTACCTTTGGGATCTTACGATTTAATCATTAGAATGGACTGGTTAGATAAACATAAAGTGATATTAAACTGTTACAAAAATTCGTTTGTGTACAAAGATGAAAATAACACAGTTAGAATGGTACAAGGAATCAGAAAACCATTTTCTGTTAGGAAAATATCGACGATGCAATTTAAGAAATGCATGAGCAAAGGTTTCCAAATTTATGTTGTACAAGTAACTAACCTCCTAAGAGAAGAAAGTAAATTGATTTTAGAAGACTTTACAGTCCTACTTGGGTTCAAAGATGTATTTGTAGATGAAATACCATAACTACCTCCAAGGAGAGAGACAGATTTCTCTATCGATATACCTTGATCTGCCCCGATATCTAAGGCATCTTATAATGATCCTACCCAAATTAACAGAACTGAAAATTCAGTTACAAGATCTACTGGATAAGGAATATATCAGACCAAGTGTTTCGCCTTGAGGAGCACCAATTTTATTCGTTAACGATAAAAATGGGACTTTGAGACTATGTATTGACTATCCACAACTGAATAAAATGACGATTAAGAATAAGTATCCCTTACCCAGAATTAATGACCTCTTTGACCAAGTTGGAGGAGCAAAGATATTTTCTAAACTAGATTTAAGGTCTAGTTATCACCAAGTCAGAATAAAGGATGAATATGTAAACAAAACAACTTTTAGAACATGTTATGGACACTATGAGTTTGTCGTAATCCCATTCGGTATTACTAACACACCAAAAACCTTTATGTGCTTGATGAATAGTATATTCAACCAATATATGGATAATTTTTTGTTGGTTTTTATTGATGATATTCTAATCTACTCAAAAACAGAAGAATAACATCTGAAAATAGTATTGTAGACTTTAAGGGAACATAAGTTGTATGATAAGTTTGATAAGTGTGACTTCTACCAAAGGAAGATACAGTACTTAGGACACGTAATATCCGAAGATGGTATTGTTGTTGATCCAGAAAAGATAAAATCCATTATGGAATGGCCTATCCCTAAGGATGTAGCAAACATCAAATCATTTATGGGAATTACCGGTTATTACCGGAGATTTATCGAAGGATTTTCCAAGATCGCATATCTGATTACCTCACTACAGAAAAAGGGGATAAAATTTACTTGGTCACAAAAGTGTCAGGACAACTTTGATAAACTAAAAATATTGTTAACTACATCATCTATCCTAAAGGTAGTGGATCCTGATAAATATTTTACAGTTTGTGTGGATGCAAGCAAAGAGGGATTAGGAGGAGTATTGACACAAGATGGACACGTCATCTGTTAAGAATCACGTAAATTAAAAGAACATGAACAAAATTATGTGACTCACGATTTAGAATTAACAATCGTAATTTATGCATTAAAAATGTGGTCACATTATTTAATGGGAAGAAAATTTATGTTATTAACCGACAACAATGGTGTAAAGTATTTATTCAGTCAACCTGATCTCAACACAAGGAAAGCAATATGGCTGGCCTTTTTAAGCGAATTTGATTTTGAGGTACGACACATCAAAGGTAAGCAAAACAAAGTTGCAGATGCACTAAGTCAGAGGACTAATGCACTCTATGAAATAAGTATCAACAAAGAAGAAAACGATATTGAACAAAGAATAAAATATGCAAGTAGTAATGATGAAAATTACATTAAAACAACAACAAAATTGAAAGGAAATACATAAAAACTGAACATAACAGATCTGAGTTTAGATAAAAATGGATTGTTGAGGTTCAAAAATTGGTTGTATGTACCTAATTCTGTTGATTTAAAGACATCCATTCTTGACGAACTGCACAAAAAGTCATATTCTGGTCACCCAGGATACCAGAAAACAATAACAGCCTTAAGAAAATTGTTTTAGTAGCCAAACATGAAGAATGAAACAACTAAATGTTTGTCTAAATGCTTAGATTGTCAACAGGTAAAGGATGAACATGAGCATCCAACAAGTATATTACAACCTCTGCCTATACCAGAATGGAAATGGGAGATTATCTCGATGGACTTCATCACAGGTTTGCCTAAAAATCAAAGACAAAATGAATCGATTATGGTAGTGGTTGATAAAATAAGAAAATCATCACATTTTATACATGTGAAATCTACTTATAAAGCGATTAATATCGCTGAAATTTTTATGAAAGAAATATTTAGATTGCATGGAATTCCTAAGATGGTGATTTCTGATAGAGATGTCAAATTTACGTCAAATTTTAGGAAGGAATTGTTTGTAGGATTAGATTATAACTTGAATTTCAACACAAGATACCATCCTCAAATGGATGGGCAAACAAAACAAACAAACCAGATTATCGAAGACATGTTGCGAATGTACGTACGAATGAAACCAACTAAGTGAGAGGAGTACCTGCACTTAGTTGAATTTGCTTACAACAATGGTTATCATACATCAACTAAGATGAGCCCCTTCGAAGCATTATACGGAAGGAAATGCACAACTCCGATTAGTTGGAATAATCCAATTGACAGGATTATGGTGGGACCGGAAATGCTCCATGAGATGGAGAGGATGGTAAAAAGAGTACATCATAATTTAAAAGAGGCCTAGGACCGACAGAAAAGCTATGCAGATTTAAATAGAAGACATCAGGAATTTCAAATTGGAGAACATGTATAGCTAAAAGTCAAAGCAAGAAGGAGTTCTCTAAAGCTAGGAAGTTCTTAAAATTTGAAACCAAGGTTTAGTGGCCCCTTCGAGATTTTAACTCGAATCGGACCTGTGGCGTATCAACTAGCACTTCCTGCAAATTTAAAAGTTTATAATGTTTTTCATGTTTCATTACTAAAAAGGTATATTCATGATCCTACTCACGTCATTGATTGGAACATGGTGCAAGTGGAACCAGAAGGAAAGTTCCAAGTGGAACCTCTGCGCATTCTAGACAGGAAATAAATAGTACTACGGAACGGAGCAATCACCCAGGTAAAAGTGCAATGGAAGCACTTTAGTCCTGAGGAGGCCACTTGGGAATTGGAAGAAGATATGTTGAAATATTATCCAACCCAATTCCGAGAGAGGAATGAACACTGACGAAAGTGTTTTACTTAAGGGGGAGAGGATGTAAAATCCTCAAATTTTAGAAAATTAATTCTACATTGAATTTTTAAATAAATTTTCGATTTTGGAAAATTTGGATTTGGAAATTATTTGCCATTTATGGCAAATCTAAATTTGGAATTTTTTATTATGTAATTAATTATTTGATGAATGTTGGGAAAATATTTGACTTGCCCAAATGTACTATTTTATTGGACACATGTATGAGACAAACTTTTAATAAAATTAATGTTGGAAGACAAATGGAACAACCAGGTTAAAAATAGTTGACCATGATTCCATGAGTGGGGAACATGTTTGAGTTACCTTAGGGATAATTTTTACAAGTGGAAGAAGTTGAATTTGACCACTAGTAACCCCTAAAAATTAGGGATTTGTAAATTCGTGAATTTCCCCAAAGAGGGAAAGGAATGAAAGACCTAGGCACAAGATTATATACAACATATGTGGGAGGCAAGACGTTGCTTAGTATGTTGGGAGAATTGAAAATTGTTTGTTGTTATGAGCACTTGTAGTGTGAGGCAAGGAAGATTGTGATCTATTGATGGTGAATATAGCTAAGGAGGATAATTCAGTTCGCCCTTATGGACTCATGGTCAGGCTAGGGGGTGATCAGGACAAGTAATTGTGGTTGTTTTGTTCTACAGTTGGGTGGAACGTGGTTGTTCCTTTTGTTTTCCAGCATCATCTTATTCAGATATGTATCTGAGTTATGAATTTCATTATTTATGTTATATATATGGTTGTTATCTGTAGGAATATGTTGGCTTGTATACACATAAGTGAAATCTGTTTTAAAGAGACTGTATATCCATGTTATATTTTATGGCTTGCTACAGTATAATGAAATTGGTAATAATGTCTATCTGAATTGTGATTGTTATATATATATATATNAGAGAGAGAGAGAGAAATAAATAACAAACTATGTGTATATGCCTATTCGCCATTAAAGATCTACATTTTGATTTTTGTTCGAATCTATTTATAATTAATTACTGCAAAAAATAAAGAAAATCAGATTGTATTGTTATTATGCTACTGTCATGGTGAGAATAGGTGGAAAGAATAAAAGTCCAAGTACATTCTTTATTTACATCTATTACCCAGAAAAATTGTTGATATAGTAGACTTCATATTGTCTTGCAAAAGTAACTATTACAGTCAATAGGTCTTTATCCAAACATTACAGTTGGGGTACCATAGGACCCAAGAGTTCCACAACCTTTTGTGTTTATAAAACAAAACTCTCTAAGTAAACATAAATATAAATGGACTACATAAAATGGATACCCACAGAAACAAATTATAATAACCAGAGAATAGTATTTTGGAAGGAAGGATTAAATATCTTACAGATGGCCAAAATACTATGAGATGATCATTATAAACAGAGTCCCTTTATGACACAGGCAGGCAAGCGAATTTTAACAAATTCTACAAGTATTATTCCAAAGAGAGTGTACAATAGAAGACCCGCACTGTAACGAATTAATCAAACAGAGAACGATTATTCAATACACGGTGAGCTCTAACAAAGGTAAACGATAACACAACATACATAAATTTAACAAGAAGATAGATAGGGATATGACTCTGTGTGAGTCTTTTCTTTTATGCACACATAATAGTTTAAATCTCTGTGGGCTCGACCCCCATAGCGAGAAGGTATCCAATGCATGCAAGTAACAACCCCCTTCATTATTTAATTCGGGAATCCTAATGTTTAACCAAGAAAGGACATATAATGGGTCTTTGTCGAATGGTCATGGGAGTTTAGAAGTAACCGAGTAACTCTATCATCCCGACAAAAGCACCCTTTGTTCTTTCAATTCAACGTCCATAATCCCTTTTCAAGAGAATCCTTACCTTTCAATAATTGAGAGTATTCTTACCTCATAAAATTACAGGGTAATTATTAATTTACAGACTGTAAGTTAAACATGGTTGTGATTTAGCGAAGGATGGGTATGGGACAAATCGACAAGTTTAAATAAAACATTGTATGTTACGCAGTAAGTTATCTTTTATACAGTAAGCTTCCAAACAAAAGAGCTTATGCAGTGAGATATATTTAAAAGAACATGGACTACACCATTGTACAGACCCAAAACCAAACCAAAAATTACAAGGGTTTAGGGTTTCCAACCATGGGTGAACTGAGAGTAACCCGGAGGTTTACGGTCTAGAGGACCGATAGTTTTTTAAAGGAATCACATAACTTGAGGAGGGTGTTGGACTGTGTAAAGGACCCTGTAAAACACGGTATCATTATAATAGAATGAGATATGGAACACAGTGTCGTAATAATATAAACAAGACTTGGAAACTTACACAGCAAGCCCTTCACTGTGATATCGACATAACAGACAGCGGGGTATAGAAATGCAATTATACAGAGCTCAACCCATCATGGTAAAGTATTACTTGTATATAGAAATTCATTATACATAGCTCGACCCAACACAATAAACGTATTTCACACCATGGAAATACGTTATACAGAGCTCGACCAACACAGAAAAATAATGTAAAGAAATGTGGATTATAAATCAATATTCGGACTGAGAACTCATGTAGCACAGAGAGTACGTTTACAACAAGATCTAGGTTAAATCGTATTAAAAAGAGGAACGTATTCTTTCCAGACGCAAATGCAAAACCCTATTGAAACAACAAGCATGGAATATGATATACATAGGGAGGAAGCTTACCGTGTACAAGTCGAGGGTACGTGTTGAAAGACCAATGACCTCCATGTTGTAAAGGAAACTGGCTAAGTGCCTCTCTATCAGTTCTAACCAGAGAGTTGAGAAAAATATCAAAGATAGTGTTCATCCCACGAATACCATGCTACCATAGTCGCTTAACCCTACTATCGTGGAGAAAAACACAAAGAACAAAATTGAATGAAAGGAATGTGAAGGTTAATGGCACCACTGCCTCTCGATAGTGAAGAAGGATGGAGGGTACGCCAACCTCTTGTTTCCATGTGAACTTGGTCGAGGTGGAAAGATC
Source organism: Picea engelmannii (assembly GCA_009831015.1). Lineage (NCBI taxonomy): Eukaryota > Viridiplantae > Streptophyta > Pinopsida > Pinales > Pinaceae > Picea > Picea engelmannii. The sequence continues at coordinate 60,662 of ML818158.1, forward strand.
GTAGTGGCTCTTCCCTGTGAAAATGTCAGACCTCAGAACCAAGGTGACCTACCACCAATAATGGCTACAACCAACTTAATTCCCAAGGCTAGGATTTGACTATCCGATGATCGGTTCATTAATTCTTTTTGAATTGTGTACAAGACAGAAGTTATGCTTGATGCAGACCAGGGTTATATGTAAACAAGGCTTCAACTATATGTATTTAATTTTAAGTTTAATTCAACATATAGAAACATTTTGGAACCTCACCCAAACTCTTATAGTGGAATTTAGGAATTGGTGGTTAGGACCTAGGCCCTTTCTCAATGCACGCTATTGTTCAAGTATGAATTACTTAAAGTATAGTTAGAGTATGGTGTATATATTTTGTGATTTATAAGTGCCTTGTGATATGTTCTAATAATATAGCTAGGACTTATATGAGTGGGTTTCACTAGTTAGGCCTAGGCTATGGACCTTAACAAGCCTATCCATTATTATATTAACAATTACATTGGTAATGCTAGTAGCAACGCCTAGTGGAAAAAAGTGTTTGGATATTAAGATCCCTTGCAAACCATTTAGAAGGAGTTATGACTTTTCCAGGTATAGATATACACTAATTGGATTAAGATTTAATTATTCATTGTGTCACGACATTTGTCGTTCATTTTAGATGATAGTGTTCCCCTTTTAAAAATTATTTGTGAAATTTGGGGTACATTACACCAATGACTGAGTTTTTTTTTAAATTCTCCAACATAGATTTTAAGAAGTTATATTCTATCTCAAGAATGACCAGTTGTTGTTTGAACTGCACCAGGGTGCTCATAACCTCTCCAATTTGTGAAATGTATTGATGCTCATATTCATGAAATTTGGTGATGAGAATCAGAATGGAAACTATATTTCCCTGAACCATTTCTTCATGGGTTATTAATATCTTTATTCGCTCTTGCAATTTGTGTTGGTCCATGGTGGATGCTTGTTCTTTTGTTTGTAGAATAGAGTGTTGAATCTTTTTTAAATAGCAAACTGATAGAACTGAAACAAGATGTACTTGAGGAGATTCAACAAAATCTACTTGAAATATTCCCCTATTAATAGAAAAATGACACTCTGCCCCATAGCTTGAAAGTGAAGGGAGACAAAGTGTAGTACCTACACTGCTTCAAGAAAACTCAAAGACAACATTATACTTCCTATAACCATGAAGGATTTCATTCACAACAATCACCAACAATTTCTTGACTAAATATATTCAACAAAGAACAAGCTAAAGTAAAATCATGCTTGACGTAGTGGCCAAGATTAAATTCTTGGGGAAATTAAATAACTAGAAATGCCCCCAACTGCAAGCAAGAACAAATGCTTCAGACCTAGAACAAATTCCCTTGAGAATTCAAATTCGAGACTGTAATGCCCATATTTAGAGGGGAACATGGTGTTAATTGCATTCTCTTGAGCATCCAAACTCAACAATAGACTTGCAATCATAATGAAGATAGAACCAACCAACCTGAAATTTAGAGATGGATCCAGATGAAGTTTAGAGGAGTGAGGTTGTCCACATTCCTCTCATCGAATAAAGATCAATTTGGCCATCATCCCACCTTGTTTATGATGAGTTAAATTTGGGTATTCATTACCTTTTTCTCCTTGCATATGAGAGCATGTGCAAGGGAGCCTTGAGTCTCATTATGTTAATTTATCTTCCTTGGTGGATGGGTTATTACATGATGAACACATGGCTTAGTGTGCTTGTGGTACTTGTCATTAATTTTTTCAAGGGTGTTTAAGGAATAGTTTGGAGGGTTAATTGGCCATTAACCCAAATCTTCCCAATTTTTAAACCTATTGCCTTGTTAACTAACATATATGTTTTTCCATTCTAGATCCTTAGTACATGGAAATAAAATACTTTTTGAATTTTTCAACCTCATTTTTCACTCGAGCCAATATATAGGCAAGGTGATAATTTTTTGGACTAATTTCCTTATGCATCAACATGATAACAATGCTAGAATATTCCAAGACGATTAAGTGTTGAATTTTCTTTTCCACTACCAACTTTAGCCCTTGAAGAAAATATTTATCTTCTACTTGAATATTTTATGAGATTCCTAACATTTGGTCATATGACGTTTCCATTTTTTCTCTAGGATTGGTGAGGATAACCTTATATGGTTGCATAAGGTTATGCCTTATATATTTACATGTTAAATTTGTAAACATTTTGGTCATTTACACTATGCATTTTGGTCAATGAATCTATATGCAATTCATTTTCATAAGATAATATTGCTTCCAGATCATGTCTATCCAAACAAGTTCTAAATATTGTATTGTTCCATGTCGTTGTTCCTTTAAAGTGTATTTAAAAAAGAACACACCTTGAAGAGTATAGAATAGGAAATCCCCTATATCATATGCAAAATCATCTAAGCATAATAAGTTATCCTTATCTATAGTGATCCTTGTTATCACACAATTTGTAGTTTGGGAAAATCCCAACCCAAGAAACAAATGTGAGACACAACTAGAGACACCTATCAATGTCACCTCAATAGATATCCCCCTCGTTTTAGTGAGAAGGACAAGTCCAACACAAGGGAGGCTTCCCAGGTGACCCTAGGGGATTGCAAGAGAGAAGCTAAGGAGAAAAATTAAGCACCCCTATAGATCAAAAAGAAATATTCTAGGAGCTTGATGGACATTGAATATAGAGCTAGGAAAGGTTTCCAATGGAGATTACCTACGAAACAAATGTTATACAACCAAAACCAATACAATATATGATGAAAATGAGCCCTAGAACAAGAGGGAAATCAACAAAAACCCTTGTTGTCCCAAAATTGTAGAATACAACAACAATATATCAGCAATGAGATAGTTATAACAATTGTAGCTATAGCATATAATTCAACATATGAAATTGGATCAATGAGCATACAACTTAGAGTTAATGTTCCAATGCTGAGCACAATGAATTAGATGAAAATAGAATCTTGTAAAACGAAGTTATCAACAAGATTTATGACATCCTTATGGTTTTATCTTAATTTTTCTTCAACAACAATATTTAACCATGGAAATCAACTAGTAAATGACCCTAAATGAATCTTAAGACAAACACCTTAGATTCCAATGATTAAACAATGATTTCCTTGGTTAAATTGCAAGTAAAATGAAAGACAACAACAATTATATAAGCCCAATCACTTGGATAATTATGACACCCTTAGCATAGAAGAGACACAATAGCATGTAGAATCAAACTCTATTGTTAGAGGTTTCAAACCACTAAATTTCACATTTATCAATGCAAGATTTTACAATCTTCAATGCAACTAGTGCCTTGTCTATTGGGTTATGGAGTCTCTTTCTTGGTCACAACCAAGTTAAAATAATGTTTGATGATATTCTAAGGGTGTAAGACCTCTTACTCCATATAGAAATTAAACCATGGCAAGGTTTTTCTCCAAGGGTGTAAACCCTCTTACCCCTTGTAGGAAATCCTTAATCCCTTTCAATGACAATAGCATAAATTTCCTTGATGGAGGGTGTATTTTCTTACACTCCTCCCAAGGTTTAACAAAATAACCTTGAATGCAAGAAGAAACACACAAAAATGCATAAATTCCTTACCTAATCCAAGAATTAGCAAGGACAACCCTTACTTATCAAAGAAAATCCAACAATTTTCTAAGAAGAAGCATCCATGAGAAGTCACTAGCCTTTATTGCACCATTAGACAAGTGTTTTATCCATTTTTCACAAGAAAATAAGAGGCTGAAATTTCAGTCCAAGAGAGCTATCTCTTAAGCGATGAGTTATGCTTTGTGACAAATGGCTTGCCTAATATTTATATGAGGAAAACCAAGCCCTAGTTTGCAATCAAATCCATAATTTTAGGTTAAAAATAAGTTACAAAGCTAAGTTAGAAAATTGTTTTTTCCTTTTTTCCCACATAGGATACAAAATGACCAAAAATAATCAAATGATGAAACGTTAGCCCATAAAATTCCTCTCCAAGGTGGAACGTCCGATGGAAAATCCTCCAAAGGCTCGGATGTCAAGCTATAAGGGTGCCATATCATCCCCAAATCAAGCAATAGAGTGGGGATTTAAGCCCACAACATCACCAAATGTGCCAAACATGCCAAAATTTCCATCAAAAATGTGACGTCATGCCTCCCAAGAAGGACAGTTGGGCATAGAAGGGTGGCATGATTCTTCTTGCATGGTTCCAATCATCTTTCAAGTGCTAAAGTCACCTTCCCAAGTGAAACGCTCTTCTTCAAATACCTCCAATGAGTGGGGTGCTATATCCAACCAATGGGATTTCAAGCCACTATGGAGGTCCAAGTGGCTTAGTTTCCTCCATGAATAGATTTCACCAAGAAAGGTCCTACAAAGGCAAACAAGTATGCCATCCAAGGGTCCACAAGTCACATGTATCATGCCAAATAAGCCACATTTAATAAAATAACCACCCAAACATGTGCATTAAATCCCCTCTTTTCAAACTAAACAAATGTTGAAAGACCTTATAAAATTTTCCAAATTTAAGTATGGGAGAGTTGTCATGGTGCCATATTGGGTAGACCAATCTCCAATTCAAGCAGTGTTTCCCAAGAATACCCTCTCTAAGTCATGTAGTGAGTATGAGGTGGATTGGGGTAGTACTTTTGGGCATGGGGTCCTTGACGTATCAAGGGCTCATATTGTCTCATCTATGAGTGCCTTTGTGGAGGGTGTGTTGCATCCTTCATTTTCAATGCAACATTTTCCAAGCCCTTTATTTTCCTTTTATTTTTATGCTTCGAACATTGAGTGTTATGTGCAATGTAAAGTAAAGAGCACTACAATGCCACTTTAATTTAGGAACACATTGAGTCTCATATGCACTGGAAATTATAAAACACTTCAAATGCATTCCCCCTTCAAGCAAAACATTTATTAATTATTTTCTTTTTAAAAAGGTCCTTCATTTTTTATGGAGAAGTGTTTCATTTCTCTCAGGACCTTATGGAGAGCATTTGGAAGGATAGATTTATGGATTTTGAATTTTGTCGGCTACAACACCTCTAGGCCTTTAGCCCCTTCTTCCCATGAAATGAGCTACATACCCTTCTTGGGGTTAATGAACCTAGAAACCCAAAATATGAGGAAATGGAGGGGAAAAGGTGTGAAAAGTGGTAAGTATATGAGGGAATGGTATGATGACCCTTCAAGGATACCCCCCAATAGTAATCCTTTCCCTGAGGGTGACCCACATTCTAGGATACCATGTCAACCACCCAAGTGAAATAAGGAAAAATGTATCATTTCCAAGCAAACTTTCTATAATCAAGAAAGGACCCTTTGCAACATGCTTGAATGATTCAATTATTAAAGTGACACTTACCAAGAGACCAAACTTGTTACCTCATGAAGCAAGACTTGTTGTCCTTTTTGGTCCATGCTAGTGTGGGAGATGTTGAGACACTACTAAAGATGAATGGTGATGTGTGGGGGAGAGGAGGGGCTTCGTATGCTCAATGTGGGATAAGTTGGTCATATGGCTATTGGCACTTTGTGTCTTCTACCTACGGGCCTTGAGACATCATATTTTTAGTTACCCTTAGGTTGGGGGGGTAACAATGCCAATAGTTTCTTTATTGATACACAAATGATTTGACATTATGAATTAATTGGTGTGTGTTTCCACTTTAATGACATGTGATTTGAGTATTGAAAATATTTTCTTTGATATTGTATAACTCCAATAAAACTTCGGTCTCCTTCTAGCTACCACTATCATCCCAAGATCTATGAGCTAGTTGTGAAGACTCCAAAATGCTCTAGGAGATTAGGCATGCATGAATATCATACTCAAGACGATGGTAAGAGGATATGCTTAACGATGTTGTTTCCTTTGGGACTAATAATCCATGCAAATTAGAAAATGAAATTAGGTGTAACCGAAAATGTATAAAACAAAGAAATTTTATGTAAGAGAACAAGTTTCTAATTCTTTTGGTTCTAGGAAAAGAAAAAATTCTCACATTAACTAAAACTTATGTAATAATGTCAATTAACTCATTGTGTTATGGAAATAAATCAAATTTCCTTATTTCCTTGTAAGTCTTCATGTTAAGGACCTTAATAAAATCTTGCAGACAATATCATACAATGGGATATATCCAAGGATAGTTTTACCCCTAATACTGAAGGTGCATTCATGATGTCATACTCAAAATATTAAGGTTAGGTTTTTTACAACATTATCTACGATTCCCAAAGTGGAATTTATCATAGGTGTTGCATTGCATAGAGTGAACTTGATTTAGTTTAGGTGTTAGGCCTAAGAGGAGCCTATTCTTCCAACATATGGCTCATATCTTTAAATATTGTGCCAAAGCCATATAGGTGGGATATACTACAATGAAAACTAATCCCTACCTAATGGTTCAACGACTTGGCAATCTCCCAGTGAATTGATGCCTTGTTCATAGGTGTTGAACCAACATTTTCAAATGTGTCTCTAGATATAGTTATGCTTTGTTTTATAGATCATGTATTTGTATAAAGACATTTTTTTTCTTTTATTAACAATTAAAAGTACTCATTATGATATGTAAAAACTATTTTTTTTATTATTTTACTTTGGCATCAAAGAAACATGTAAGGATATACATTAGTTAATTGTGTTATAGAAAGAAATCAAATTTCAGTGTTTCCTTGTACATCTTCATATTAAGAGCCTTATCCAATCTTGCACACAAGCTCATACAATGGAATTGTTTGTGCAATTATATGCATAATATATTACCAAACATAAATTATCGAAAGGGATTCGTAATCAACAGAGTTGTTACACTATATGTGCCAGCAACAGGTGGTTTATCTGTGTCTGATGAGTATAGACACTTCAAAACACACACTCTGTTTTGCAATCCTTAATCTATGTTTTACACACTGCGCAAAAATTAAAGAAAATAATTCAAAGAAAAGAATCTAGCTAGCATGCACTCCAAAGGCTCTCTTATAGGCAACAAGATTGTCCATTTACTAGCTCATGAAGGTGAAAGATGGATTCTGATCTTACTCTTGTAATCACTCACTTCAATATCAACTTGCAAGTTGTCTAGTTCTGCACACTCTTCAAATCAGAAAAGAAATTCAATGCAACCTAGAAATTCTGAAAAGTTACATTATTTCTACACAAGAAACAAAGGTTTTGATGAGATGTTCCTGTTGAAATTACTAAGACAACTGAGAGGGGGGTGAATCAATTGTTACTGTGCTTAAACAATTTATGACTATTCAAATAATTTTTAATCTCTTTCAAGTGACCATCAATATTATACAAGATATGAACAACATAAATAATGAACAGATTTTCACGAGGAAACCCATAAAGGGAGAAAACCGCTTCTTCTTCGAATGATAGGTAGTCTTTTAAATTATATACATCATCTATCTTTGAGCACCAACTCAATGTAAGGCTACTACCTCTATTTTACAAGCTCCAACTTGTTGAGAGAACCAAATCTCTAGTTTCTCTAGCACCCACTAGAAGGAAGAACCAACTCCCTGAGTGATCCAGCACCAACTAGATGGAAGCACATACTTCCACTTATACAAGCACCAACTTGTATACAGAAAAATCAGTGTTTTCCCTAGCACCACCCTTCCACCCTGTTTTCTAGTCACAACTAGATGAAAGCTTCAACATCCAGTATTCAAGCACCAACTTGAATAACAGAGGACTACAGTCCTCCCTAGCACCACCCTACCTCCATGATTATAGATAAATGAATGAATAACCAACAATACAGGTGTTTCAATTCTTACCACTTATACGTTGTTCTGCAATTCTTCTCTACTTCTATCTGTTCTGCAATTCTGCTCTGCTTCAAACTGTTCTGATGAGCATCAATTACTCATCTCTGAGTTTGATCTCATGTTATGCATACTGTAATTTTTACCCTTCTTACAGTTCAATTCTTTTTCACTCAGAACAACCAACCTTTTACAGTTCATGGCATTTCCTTCTTATACGTGCCTACAATCTCCTGTTACACCTCGAATCTCCTAGGGATAAAATGCCTCAGCAACTGAATCGCCAACCATCCAAGAATCATGATTTAGTTATGCTAGCTGAATCGTAACAAATCGATTAACTATGAGGTGAAACAGTAACCCTTCGATCAAGTTTCCAATTAACCAGCACCGTAGGATTAAATCCGCAGGATTTCGCGTTTATCTCATATGTCCACTGGTTGTTACCGAGCACTAAACTGAATTTGAATTTCATGATTTCGCATTTCGGCATTCCTGTGATGAAGGGTCTTAACACTCCAAGTCGCGATCGCCAAAACTCCGAAATGGAGCTTAGAACTGCTAGCTTCTTCCCCTCACATGACCACTGACAGTGACAAGGTGCTTATCTACAAAGCGCTTCGTGATTCACAACTTCAAGACTCCTGTGATGAAGGGTCTCGACTCTCCATGTCGTGATTTCCGAAATAGAGCTTGGTTGCACTAGCTCCTCCCTCCAACTCTCGGCGATGTGACCATGCGCTATGATTGCTCGCCAATTAAACAAGTGCTTCGTGATTTCACACTTTTGTCGTGAGTCTCATTGACTCCTCCAACTCCCAGTATCCGAAACTCTGAAATGGATCTAGATCAATGGTCCATGCTCTCCCTTTGATCGACGACTCAGATTAAATCATGGTTTCGCATTTCGCGATTTCAAAGGATAGAGCACCTTCTTCCTTTGACTTTCGAGTCAACGAAATGCTGACCTCTTTCCACGTGTACTATGCATCTAACAATCCATGGCATACCTCGATCCAATGGTTCATATCAATCCTTGATCCGACAACCCAAATAATTTCGGGATATCTCATATCGCAAGTTCCCACACCATGCTTTGTTGACTCCTCCAATGTGAAAGTCAGTGAAATTCTAGTCTCTTGCCACGTGTCCTTCTTAAAGATCGACGGTCCTCCTGCTTTCGGAACTTTGTAAGCTTACTTCATCTTGCACGTAAAGATCATGCTCCTTCTTCTAGATCCAACAACGATCGGTCTTCGGGCTCAGATCTGACGCATAAGACCTGTTCTCTTCTACTGCATGCTCCTCCTATCTGAATTCATATCTGACGGTCATTAGGAATTTTTAATGGGATCCAACAATCATTATTGCTCTTCATTGTTTATCTTTCCATTGCCATGCCATTATCGTCGCGCTGCTGATTGTGTTGATCTTCGCCATCAATGACAAACACACACACGTTGCCTTATGTTTGTAAGTATGCCAACAATATCCCCCTTTGGCATTGATGAAAACCTTGAACCTGGAGAACTGCACTCTGCACTCTCTGCCTGGACTGCTACTCTGCCTATTGAACATGCAACCAGACATTCCACTGTAGCATCCTTACCACACTGCTTACCACACTTTTTCTCCCCCTTTGACATCAATGTCAAAGAAGAAACACGCTCCCCCTGAACTGTTGCAATACATCTCGAAGGTATCAGATATGTGACAATTACATACTTCCCCTGACAAGGTGAACAGATTAGAAAAAAGAAGATATAACCCCCAACTTTTGTCGAAGATACCCAAAAGGTGTTGTTGCTAATGGTTTAGTAAAGATATCAGCTATCTGTTCTGTGGAAGGAATATAATTCACCTAGAAAATTCTGTTTGTAACCTATTCTCTGAGAAAATGATATTTATTGGTATATTCTTTGACTTTGAATGAAGTACAGGATTCTTAGAGAGACTGATGGCACTGGTGCTATCAAAGTGAAGTGGAATGGGATCAGTATAAGTTACCTTCAAATCTGCAAGAGTTTGTATCATCCATAGAATTTGTGTGCAACAAGTAGCAAAAGCAATGTATTATGCCTTTGTAGTTGATAAGGAGATGGATCCCTGCTTCTTACTAATCCATTCTACTAACGAGTTGCCCAGGAAGAATGCTCCTCCACTGGTGCTCTTTCTCTCATCCACATAGTTTGTCCAATCAGCATCGGAATAAGCAGTTAACTGAAAGTTCTGATTTCTAGGATACCACAGAACATAAGTCATTGTGCCCTTCAAGTACTTGAATATCCTGGTTATAGCTACTAAATGACTTTGTTTAGGAGAAAACTGATAACGACCTACCATTCCAACAACTTGCATTATATCAGGATGAGATGTTGTGATGTACAAAAGACTTCCTGTCATTGATCGATATGTCCTTTGATCAACATCGGGTGAAATATCATCTTTACTAAGCTTGCAACCAACAACCATAGGTGTACTAACAGGAGAAGAATCTTCCATCTGAAATTTATTCAACATCTCTTTCAAATATTTTTCTTGAGAGATAAATATTCCTCCAGAACTTTGATTTACTTGTAAACCAAGAAAGTATGATAGTTCTCCAATCATGGACATCTCAAACTCTGTTTTCATAGAGTTAGCAAACCACTGGATAGAGGATTCATTAGTATAGACAAAAATAATATCATCTACATAAACCAAAACAACTAGTAAATTATCACCTTTAGACTTAATGTAGAGATTGTTGTCAACAATACCTTTCTTGAACCCTTTGTCTTGTAAAAATTTGTCCAGACTATAATACCAAGCTCGTGGTGCTTGTTTCAGTCCATATAAATCCTTCTTCAACTTGCAAACACAATTAGGATTATTTGTCAATGAGAATCCTTCAGGTTGCTCCATATATACTTCTTCCTCTAGATCTCCATTAAGAAATGAAGACTTAACATCCATCTGATAAACTTTAAAGTTATTATGACATGAATATGCAAGAAACATTCTGATGGCTTCCAATCTTGCCATTGGTACAAAAGTTTCATCAAAATCCTGACCTTCAACTTGTGCATACCATTTATAGACCAATCTGGATTTATTTCTAACAACTTGTCCTTTTTCATTCATTTTATTCTTGAACACCCATTTGGAACCTATTACATTCTTATCTTCAAGTCTAGGAACAAGCTCCCAAGTATTGTTCTTCTCAATCTGATCAATCTCTTCATTCATAGCTCTAATCCAATTATCATGGTTGTTGGCTTCATAAAAATTTTTATGTTCAATCATAGATATAAAAGCAACCTGAGATTGTTCTGAGTCTTTAACTAATTTCCTTCTTGTCTGAACTCCTTTATTTATATCTCAAATTATCTGATTTTCAGAATGATTCTTTCTAACAATTTTGAGAGGTGGTTTTGTTTCTTTCTACTGATTTGTGTCAGCCTGAGTATTCGTATCTTCATTTGATTCAGAATCTTCCCTTTTTGATCCTTGGCCCTGTTCATATTCATCTTCAACTATATATTTTGTGCTTGGTTCAACACTGCTTACATTTCTGACCGGGATTTCTTCATCAACTTTTATGTCGATACAATCAACGAATTTATGCAGCCTCTTATTGTAGCATCTGTACCCTTTATTGTTTGTATCATAACCTAAGAAGATACCTTCATCAGCCCTATCATCATATTTGCCAATATTTTCATCATTATTCTTGATATAACATTTACTCCCAAAGACTTTAAAATGCTTGATTGAAGCAGGTCTTCCAAACTATAGTTCATAAGGAGTCTTGTCACTGTGTGGCCTGAGATGAGCTTTGTTAAGGATATGAACAGTTCTATGAATTGCTTCCACCCAATATGTCTGAGCAATATTCCTTTCATTCATCATTGATCTTGCCATCTGTTGAACTGATCTATTTTTCCTCTCAACTACTCCATTTTGTTTTGGAGTCCTTATAATAGTGTATTCTCGTTTGATTCCATGTTTATCACAAAACTCTTTGAAGTTATATGAACTAAACTCTCCTCTATGAGACCTTATTGCCTTCAATATTTTTCCTGTTTGATTCTCAGTCAGAGCCTTAAACACTTTAAATTTTTCAAATGCTTCAGATTTTTCCTTCAAAAAGGCAACCCATGTTAGTCTAGAATAATCATCAATAATAAACATAAAATAGTTTTCTTTTCCTGTACCTTATTTTCTTGATGGTCCACATAAATCCATATGTACTAACTGGAGAGGTTTCTCTATTGAAGGAAAGTTTTTAGATATGAATTGTGTTTGAGTAAGCTTTCCTATCTGGCAAGGTTTACAAATAGATTCATATGGCTTTGATATATTTGGAAGATATTTTACTGCCCGATTGTTTCTAAGCTTGATTATATGATAAAAATTTAGGTGTCCAAGTCTCCTATGCCATAGCCAACTTTCATCATACTTTATGATGCAAGAGCATCGTTGGTAAGCGCGCAGAGGTGGGACCACTCAACACGTGAGAGTTCTCCCAGAACTTCAACGTTGCAGTTCAACTGATTTCAGGATCTGCCTCCACTCAGCATCAAAATTCACCTTCGACGACACGCTTGAACCAATGTCGAGTTTTCCCTTTGAAGCAAGTTTTTGAATTGTAAAACAAAGCAGAAGTTCCACTTCAGCTCTGGAAAGCAACCAATCCAAGATAGCATAGGATAAGGTTTAGAGTAGGCAAGTAGCCAGGGAAAACCCTAGGGATATTTTGAGTTATGAAAAAGTTTGTAAGCCCAGTTAGCAGAGAGAGGGAAGGAAGAGAGAAGTCATCTGTGAGAGAACTGCGAGTGAGCAGAAAGATCTCAGTTTTTGAACTACTGAAATTTGTATGGGTTATGTAGCCAGTGGGCACTTATGAATAGAAAAAAATGGAAAATTGATCCAAATGTGTTGTGCTTGGACTGTGTGTATTTTCCTGTTAATTTATGTTTTATAAGCAAGTGAATGGAACGGTGAGTTTTTTCTAGTTTCAATTGTTTCTCTTCATTAGGAGCTCTGAAAGGTGTGCATTGAGCCAGAGAGAAACGATGGGGAATTGTTTTCTCTTCACCGAGAGCTCTGCAAGGTGTGCATCGAGCCAAGGAGAAAACATCGTGAATCTGAGTTATCGACGTCTGAACCAGACAGAGCTCAGAAGAGATAACACCTTGGAAGTGTTGTTGAAGTCCAGCAATTCATTCCCTGGAAGAATCGAAGACCGACTCTTCGTAGACTTAGAAATATTCTAAGATGAAATCGAGTAAAGCTCAGAAGGAAGAACTTCGTCGAGCGTCGAATCGTGGTGGAAATTCCCGCAGATTGTCCAATTGAAAAAGAGGAGCGTAGGCTTTAACCCTACATAGATCCAGGAGGAGAGTTCGGGGATCCGAACGGATGGTGGATAATCCTCGAGGGGGAACACCGAAACCCTGTAGGCCATTGGATCAAGTAGAGTTGTGAGGAGGCTAATGGCGAGAGGTTCTCAACATTCATTTCGAGACTTCGAGTACCGGGAGTTGGAAGGACAGAGGTTTTGTCCCCCAGAAACCTGAATCGCGAAATAGAGAAATCATGATTCAATGTGAGCCGTCGATTACAGGAATTATTGTGATTCGTTGATCGAACATCAAAACATTTCGGTGTTTCGACATTCAACATTTTAGCTTTTTGGTGACCGGAGATTCCAAGGAGCAATGATACTCCTTGTATCCTGATTTCATGAAACACGAAATCCCAAAATCAACAGACACCAGGCAATTCGGCATTTCAGCTTTCGGCATTTCGGCGACCGAAAATTCTAAGGAGCAGGGGCACTCCTTGCATATTGATTTCATGAAACGCAAAATCCTGAAAAGGAGTAGGTGCCGGGTCATTTCAGCTTTTCAGCTACCGGAACCTCCAAGGAGTAGAGACATCCCCTTGCACCTTGATTTTGCGAAACGCAAAATCCCGAAAAGGAATAGGCACCGGGTATTTCAGCTTTTCGGCGACCGAAGACCCTAAGGAGAGAGGATATCCCTTGCATCCATATTTCATGAAACACGAAATCCCAAAGGAGCGAGCACTGGGCCATTTCATCATTTCGGCTACCGGGGGTTCAAGAGGCCAGAAGACAGGACACTTGACCCGTGAAGTCCCGGTCCCCAATAAACACTTTTTTGACTTGGCACTTGGTCACAGCCTTTGGTCGTGCGCTATGGGGAGCTCACGCTTGGCGCCCGAAAAATCCAACTGAGCATTCGCAAGGGACCTGCGTATTTGTCCGAAGGATTCTAGTTCGGAACCAGAAGAGCCATTTCGGCTCCAGAATAAGAAGATCCTAACCGGGATGTCGTGCAACCCTTAGGAGGAATAGGGGGTCTGCATCAGGTGGTATAAGAGCACATTTTTTGTTTGTAGATTTCAGGCAAAGGAGGAAAAAGAAGGAGACAGAAAAACTCGGAGCTGTACTCTGTGTGACAGATAGTCAACACCATGCCGCCAAGAAGACGAGATCCACCTTAAGGCAACAGTGCTTTAGAAAGGGAAGTGTGAGAGATTCGCGCTCGAATGGAGACAATGGAAGCAACACAGAGAAGAGAACCTGACGTTGGGGATGTCAGTGATGCAGAAAGTGAATAATTTGAGGCTGAAGAAGCTACAGGAGAGGATGATGCAGAAGAACAGTTGTTGAGAGCAGTTGCCAGATTGGGAGGCAGAGCTAAGATAGAGGTTCCCATGTATGAGGGGAATCTAGATGTTGAGGAACTACTGGACTGGATAAGGTCCATGGACAAACACTTTGACTATGAAGATGTCAATGAGGAGAAGAAGGTGAAGCAGGAAGTCACCAGGCTAAAAGGGCATGCAGCACTATGGTGGGATGAATTGCAGGCTGAGAGGAGAAGTAAAGGAAAACAAAGGATAAAGAATTGGGACAGGATGGTAGCCAAACTGAAGGCTAAGTTCATACCCAAGGACTACCAGATCAATCTGTTCAGGAAACTGCAGAACCTGAGACAGAAAGGAATGACAGTCAAGGAGTACACTGAGGAGTTCTACAGGCTAAACATCAGAACTGGACAAAGGGAGAGAGACGAATAAAAAGTCACTAGATATGTAAATGGCTTGAGATATGAAGTCTAGGACAAGCTAAGCATGATGTTAGTGAGGATTGTGGAGGATGCTTATCAGTTTTCTTTGAAGGCAGAGGAGAAGCTGGCCAGAAAACAGAACCAGCGAAGAAGAGGTAAAAGCTCAGTCTGGAGCAAGAGCAAGGGATGTAACCATGACAGGTCACATCAGTCTAAGGACGAGGTTGAGAAACCACACGATCACTCGGAACGAGGAGGAAGTTCACGAGGAGGACAAAATGGTGGAAGAAACTCTTCTAGAGGAAGAGACAGAGGAGGAGTAAGGTGCTATAACTATGGAAAGATAGGGCACATGTCTTGGGAATGTCCCAAGAAGAAGAAGGAAGGAGGAGAAGCTCACATTTCAGAAGCAAAGTGAAGAGATGTTGAAACAGAGGGAGCAGAGGATGGAGCATCCCTGATGTTGAGAAAAGTTCTCCTGAAACCAGAGGCAGAAATTGAGAAGCCAGTGCAGAGGAACAATCTCTTCAGGACAGCTTGCAAGACCAAGGATAGAGTCTACAAGGTGATCATTGACAGTGGGAGTACTGACAATCTAGTGTTCACAGAGATGGTGGAGAAATTTGAGCTGAAGACAATTGCACATCCAAGGCCATACAAAGTCTCATGGCTGCAAAAAGGACACCAGGTAATGATTACTAAACAATGCCTGGTTGAAATTAAATAGGAGGATATGAAGATGAAATCACATGTGATGTAATTCCTATGGATGTATGCCACATTTTTTTGGGAAGGCCATGGAAGTATGACAAAAATGTCATTCACAATGGGAGGAAAAATACATACACATTGGAGAAGAATGGTAGAACGCACATGTTGCTGCCAATGGAGGAGAAGAGAGCAAAGGAGGAAGCCAGCACAAACATACTTCTCATGAGTGGGAAGGAACCCCTGAAAGAAGTCAAGGGAGAATAGGAAACGCAGTTTGTTGTGGTGAGGAAGCCCAAAGTCATCCTCACGAGTACATCAATGGACGATTTACCTGAAGAAGTCCAGGAACTGCTGGATAATTTTGTGGATATAGTGGTGGATGAGCTTCCAAACTCATTGTCACCCATCAGGAGTATCAGTCATCATATCAACTTGATACTAGGAGCAAGCCTGCCAAAAAAGGCAGTGTACCAATTAACACCTCGAGAGAATGAGGAGGTGAGAAACCAAGTCCAAGAATAAGGGTTTAGTCATAGAAAGTTTGAGCCCATGCACAATACCAACTATGTTAAGCCCAAAGAAAGATGGAGGATAGAGAATGTGTACAGACTCGAGAGCCATCAACAAGATCACCATCGGGTACATATTTCCTTTACCGAGAATGGATGACTTAATGGATTTCTTAAGTGGAGCAAACTTCTTTTCTAAGAGAGATTTGAAAAGTGGATATCACCAGATCAGGATGAGAGAAGGTGATGAATGGAAAACAACCTTTAAGACGAATGAAGGCCTGTATGAGTGGTTGGTTATGCCATTTGGCTTAAAAAATGCCCCAAGCACTTTTATGAGGCTGATGAACGAAATTCTGAAAGATTTCATTGGCAAGTTCGTGGTTGTATATCTAGACGATATACTGATTTTCAGTAAGACTAACGAGGAGCATTTGAGGCACCTAATGCTAGTGATGAGGAGGCTACAACAGGAGAAGTTGTTGATCAATCTGAAGAAGTCCTCTTTTATGAAGACAGAGATCATTTACTTGGGTTTTGTGATATCTTCGAATGAATTGAAGATGGATCCAGAGAAGGTGAAAGCGATCATAGAATGGTCGTCACCAAAGAGCATGTTCGAGGTAAGGAGCTTTCATGGTTTAGCAAGTTTTTATAGAAAGTTCATTAGAGAATTCAGTGGGATTTGTGCGCCCATGATGGATAAAGTAAAGAAGCGACACAAGTCTTTTAAATGGACAAGGGAGGCTAAAAGGAGCTTCAATATACTGAAGGAGAAGATAACATAATGACAAATTCTGATCTTGCCGAATTTTGGGAAGACATTTCAGGTAAGATGTGATGCAAGTGGAGTTGCAATA
>ML818158.1:77895-89097 GCA_009831015.1 Picea engelmannii
TGTCAACATGCAAAGGGGAAAAGACAGAACACTGGATTGTATCAACCATTGCCAATACCAGAGAGGCCTTGGGATGCAATAAGCATGGATTTCGTGTTGGGATTGCCAAAAACAAAAAGGGGATTTGATTCCATATTTGTGGTGGTAGATAGGTTTTCAAATATGGAACATTTCATCCCATGCCAGAAAACCAGTGATGCAACACATGTTGCAAATCTGTTTTTCAGAGAAGTTGTAAGACTTCATGGTCTACCCAGGAGCATTGTCTTAGACCGAGACACAAAGTTTGTTGGTCACTTTTGGAGGATGTTATGGAAGAAGATGGGGACAGATTTGTCCTTCAGCTCAGCTTATCACCCTCAGACATATGGGCAGACTGAGGTGGTAAATAGAAGTTTGGGAAATTTATTGAGAAGTCTGGTTACGAAACATCATAACCAGTGGGATCAGATTCTGCCACAAGAAGAATTTGCATACAATGACTCACCAAACAGGAGCACTGAAAGGAGCCCATTCCAAATAATCTATGGAATGCAACCCAGGGGAGTATCTAAGTTAAGAGACTTGGAACAGGGACATATCAAAAGTGTTGGAGCAGAGGATTTTGCTGTTGAAATGCAGAAAATCCATAGCCATATCAAAGAACAATTACAGAGTTCTAACCAGAAATACAAACACAGAGTTGATCAGCATTGCAGGGAACTTCAATTTGAAGTGGGAGATCAGGTTTTAGCACATCTCAGGAAGGAAAGGTTCCCTAGGGTAACATATAACAAATTGAAGATGAAGAAGATAGGACCCTGTAAGATCTTGAGGAATTTCGATGCAAACACCTATGAGATCGAGCTGCCAGATGGTGTGGGCATTTCACCCATATTCAATGTCTCAAACCTGTATCCTTACAGGAAAGATGGAATAGAAGGATCAAAAGATCAAGGAAAGATCCAGTGGGAGATATAGATGTCTGTGGCAGAAAAGCTACAGATGGAGAAGATTCTGGATCAGAGGATTGGCAAGAAGACCAGGAGAAAGACATATTTTGAGTATTTGGTCAAATGGAAGGGACGCCCAATAGAAGATGCCAGTTGGGAAAATGAAGCTACTATACATAAGCAGGGGAGGTCAGTATAGGAGCTCATGGATAAGAGTCCATGAATTTTTGTCAAGGGGAGTATGATGCAGGAGCATCGTTAGCAAGCGCGTAGAGGTGGGACCACTCAAGACGTGAGAGTTCTCCCGGAACTTCAACGTGGTAGTTCAACTAATTTTAGGATCCACCTCCACTCAGCGTCGAAATTCACCTTCGGAGACACGCTTGAACCGATGTCGAGTTTTCCCTTTGAAGCAAGTTTTTGAAATTGTAAAACAGAGCAGAAGTTCCACTTCGGCTCTGGAAAGCGACTGATCCAAGATAGCATAGTATAAGGTTTAGAGTAGGCAAGTATCCAGGGAAAACCCTAGGGATATTTTGAGTTATGAAAAAGTTTTTAAGCACAGTTAGCAGAGAGAGGGAAGGAAGAGAGAAGTCATATGTGAGAGAACTGCGAGTGAGAAGAAAGATCTCAGTTTTTGAACTATTGAAATTTGTATGTGTTATGTAGCTAGTGGGCACTTATGAATAGAACATAATTGAAAATTGATCCAAATGTGTTGTGCTTTAATTGTGTGTATTTTCCTATTAATTTATGTTTTATAAGCAAGTGAATGGAACGGTGATTTTTTTCTAGTTTCAATTGTTTCTCTTCATTAGGAACTCTGGAAGGTGTGCATTGAGCCAGAGAGAAACGCTGGGGAATTGTTTTCTCTTCACCGGGAGCTCTGCAAGGTGTGCATCGAGCCAAGGAGAAAACGTCGTGAATCTGAGTTATTGACATCTGAACCAGAAAGAGCTCAGAAGAGATAACACCTTGGAAGTGTTGTCGAAGTCCAGCAATTCATTCCCTAGAAGAATCAAAGACCGACTCTTTGCAGACTTAGAAATATTCTAAGTTGAAATCGAGTAAAGCTCAGAAGGAAGAACGTCGTCGAGCGTCGGATCAAGGTGGAAATTCCCGCAGACCATCCAATTGAAAAAGAGGAGCGTAGGCTTTAACCCTGCATAGATCCAAGAGGAGAGTTTGGGGATCCGAACGGACGGTGGAGAATCCTCGAGGGGGAACACCGAAACCCCACAGGCCATTAGATCAGGTAGAGATGCGAGGAGTCTAGTGGCGAGAGGTTCCTGATGTTCATTTCGAGACTTCGGGTACCGAGAGTTGGAAGGATGGAGGTTTTGTCCCCCAGAACCCCGAATCGCGAAATAGCGAAATCACGATTCGATGTGAGCCATCGATCACAGGAATTATTATGAGTCGTTGATCAAACATCAAAACATTTCGGCGTTTTGGCATTCGACATTTCGACTTTTCAATGAATGGAGATTCCAAGGAGCAGTGATACTCCTTGTGTCCTGATTTCGCGAAACGTGAAATCCCGAAATCGACAGATGTCAGGCATTTCGGCGTTTCGGCTTTCAGCATTTCGGCTTTTCAGCGACCGAAAATTCCAAGGAGCAGGGACACTCCTTTCATATTGATTTCACGAAATGCGAAATCCCGAAAAGGAGTAGGCATCGGGTCATTTCATCTTTTTGGCGACCGAAACCTCCAAGGACCAGAGACATCCCCTTGCACCTTGATTTCACAAAACGCAAAATCCCAAAAAGGAATAGGCACTGGGTATTTCGGCTTTTCGACGACCAGAGACCCTAAGGAGCGAGGATATCCCTTGCATCCAGATTTCATGAAACGCGAAATCCCGAAGGAGCGAGCACTGGGCCATTTCGGCATTTCGGCTACCGGGGGTTCGAGAGGCCAGAAGACGAGACACTTGACCCGTAAGTCCCAGTCCCCGATAAATGCCTTTTCGAATTGGAACTTGGTCACATCCTTTGGTCATGCACTGTGGGGAGCTCACGCTTGGCGCTCTAAAAAGCCAACTGAGCATTCGCAAGGGACCTGCTTATTCATCCGAAGGATTCCAGTTCGGAACCAGAAGAGCCATTTCGGCTCCAGAATCAGAAGATCCTGACCGAGAGGTCGTGCATCCCTTAGGAGGAATAGGGGGTCTGCATCACTTACTTAAGTGGCATTCTTCTTTTTCTTCTTTTAACACATAGACATTGTTTTCTGTTCTTATCCCTTTTGCAACCAGTTGTCCTGAATTCACAGACTTTATTTTACAATCTTTAGAAGTAAAAAAAACTTCACATCCTCTGTCACAAACTTTACTGACACTTAGTATATTATGTTTCATACCATCTACAAACAACACATCTTGAGATTTTCCTTTTCCATTACTTGGGCTTACCATTCATTTACCTTTTATTTTTCCTGGCGCATCGTTTCCAAAAGTTACATTCCCTGATTTGTTTTCACTTAGAGTTAGAAACTTACTTTTGTCTCCAGTCATATGTTTGGAACATCCGCTATCAATATACCAGGGATTCTTTTGTCTCTGGGTTGATAACACTAATCCACACTGGTCATCTTCTTTCTTCTTCCAAACCTTGAAATTTTCAGCAACATGATTCAGATTTGGCTTATAGTTCTTTAAGCGACAGTCTGCAACTTTATGTCCATAATTATGGCAGTTATAACATTTTGGTTCACTAAATAACATATCATAACGATTTTTATGCTCATAATTGTTGTTATGTTTCACCTGCATCCTTCTCCCARCCATCATATGATTTATAGTTTGTGGTYGTTTGTTGCTTGGTTGTCTCAATCTTTGTTGTGGCAGATAACTATTCCTTGAATAACTTGTTTKCTCATATCTKCATCTTAAAAAACAAGTTATAGGTTTGTGACCAAAGTTAGAACAGAAAAAACAATATCCATAGAAAAATCCTTTGTACCTGGAAAAAGACAGTCTTCTTTGAGAGGGTTGATTTCTTCCATGTTGATAGTTTCTCTGATCAATTTTGGTATTTTCTTTTTCATTCCTTCTTGGTGGCTAATTTTCTTTCTCTGTTTTTGCAGAGTGGTTGTTGTCAACGATTGTAGATTTGAAAAACTTGATGGGTTCTATATTACTTGGATGATCACTACTTGATCCTTCTTCATAACCCAAGCCAACTTTCAACTTTGGATTCCTTTGTTGATTTAGAATGGAGGTTAAACCTTCTGATGCTTTAATACTTGACAGATTTTGGTGATACAATGCCTTAAACTTCTCCATTTCCTTTCTGGTTTTTACTATTTCTTATTCTAAGGCTTCACACCTCGCTTTCTTCTCTAATAATTGTTGTTTGAGAATGTCTTCTACTTTCTTTGTCTCTTCTAACTCCACTTTTAGTAGAGCAAAGTCTTTATCAGGTTTTTTACCATTCATTTGAAACTGCATCAACATCTGTTTTTGTTTTCTCTTCTTACATCTGAGTCTGTCAATTTCTTCCAAAGCACTAATTAGTTCACCTTCCATATCCACCACATATTCTTCGTCATCCATTTCACCTCTTGAATTTTCATCACCAAGATCTCCCATAGCCATAAGCATAAAATCATTCACTTTGTCTTCACAGGATGAATCACTATCTCTGTCTTTTGAGGAGTTGTCATTGTTTGCACACAAACTTTTCTTTTTACTATATTTCTTAAATTTGTATTTCTTTTCATCATCAGAGTTCTGATCTTTTTTCTGGTGAGGACACTTAAAACATTTGAAAGGGAGCTTGCCTTGATATTTTCCTGATCCTTTCTTTATCCTTCTCACAAATTTTGCCTCAATATCATCTAATTCTGAATCAGTATTATTGTCTGCTTTAAAAGATGCTTCTCTAGTAATGGATTTATCTTTGTTAATTCTCATTTCATATGCAGTCAGAGTTCCTAGGATTTGATCAATGGATAGATTTTTAAAATCATTTAGTTCTTCTATTGCAGAGACTTTTGGATTAAATTTATCAAGCTGAGATCTTAAAATCTTCTGAACTAAAAATGATTCTTCAATTTTCTCACCAAGACCCTTCATGGCATTCACAAGCTCTTCAACTCTTAAAAAATACTTGTTGACTGTTTCATCTTCATTCATATTTAGTTGTTCAAATTTCAATCTATATGTTTGAAGTTTACCATCTTTTACTTTCTCATTTCTTTCATAATTGTTAATAAGTTTATCCCACATTTCTTTGGCAGTTTGAAGATGCATCACCTTTACAAACTCAGCTTCTACAAGTCCATTCAAGATAGCATTCATTCCCTTAGCATTAAAGCTAAATTCTAACTTATCATCCTTGGAAGATAGCACAACAGGATTAATGTATCCAGTCTCTACTACATCCCAAACATCATCACCTAAGGCCATTAGGTAAGTTATCATTCTAACCTTCCAGAAGGCAAAATTTGTTCCATCAAAGAGAGGAGGCTTATTGGTTGAAGTCCCTTCATGACTTGTCATGTTTAAGCTTACAGATCTACCTTTAAGTAAAAGGAACCCGCTTTGGTACCAATTGTTGAAATTACTAAGACAACTGAGAGGGGGGGGTAAATTAGTTGTTACTGTGCTTAAACAATTTATGACTATTCAAATAATTTTTAATCTCTTTCAAGTGACCATCAATATTATACAAGATATGAACAACATAAATAATGAACATCAGTCACACATAAGATATACAAAAAGACCATGAGGAAACCCATAAAGGGAGAAAATCTCTTCTTCTTCGAATGATAGGTAGTCTTTTAAATTCTATACATCATCTATCTTTGAGCACCAACTCAATGTGAGGCTACTAAGTCTGTTTTACAAGCTCCAACTTGTTGAGAGCACCAACTCTCTAGTTTCTCTATCACCCACTAGAAGGAAGCACCAACTCCCTGAGTGATCCAGCACCAACTGGATGGAAGCACCTACTTCCACTTATATAAGCACCAACTTGTATACAAAAAACTCTGTGTTTTCCCTAACTCCACCCTTCCACCCTATTTTCTAGTCACAACTAGATGAAAGCTTCAACATCCAGTATTCAAGAACCAACTTGAATAACAGAGGACTACAATCCTCCCTAGAACCACCCTACCTCCTTCATTATAGATAAACGAATGAATAACCAACAATACATGTGTTTGAATTCTTACCACTTCTACTTTGTTCTGCAATTATTCTTTGCTTCTATATGTTCTGTAATTCTTCTCTACTTCAAATTATTTTGATCAGCATCAATTACTCATCTATGAGTTTGATCTCATGTTATGCATACTGGAATTTTTACCCTTCTTACAATTCAATTAATTTTTCACTCAGAACAACCAACCTTTTACAGTTCATGGCATATCCTTCTTATACGTGCCTACAATCTCCTATTACACCTTGAATATCCTAGGGCTAAAATGCCTCAACAACTAAATCGCCAACCATCCAAGAACCATGATTCAGTTCTGCTAACTGAATCGTAACTGATCGATTAACTGTGAGGTGAAACAATAACCCTTCGATCAAGTTTCCAATTAACCAGCACCGTAGGATTAAATCCGCAGGATTTCGCGTTTATCTCATATTCCCACTAGTTGTGACGGAGCGCTAAACATAATTTTAATTTTGTGATTTTGCATTTCGGCATTCCTGTGATGAAGGGTCTCGACACTCCAAGTCGCGATCACCGAAACTTCAAAATGGATCTTAGCACCGCTAGCTTCTTCCCCTCACGTGACCACCAGTGGTGACTAGGCGCTTATCCACAAAGCGCTTCGCGATTCGCAACTTCGGGACTCCTGTGATGAAGGGTCTTGACTCTCCATGTTGCAATTGTTGAAATAGAGCTTGGCTATACTAGCTCCTCCCTCCAACTCTCGGCGATGTGACCATGCGCTATGACCACTCACCAATCAAACAAGGGCTTTGTGATTTCGCACTTTTGTCATGAGTCTCATTGACTGCTCCAACTTCCCGTATCTGAAACTCTGAAATGGATTCAGATCAATGGTCCACACTCTCCCTTTGATCTATGACTCATATTAAATCATGGTTTCGCGTTTCGCGATTTCAAAGGATAGAACAACTCCTTCCTTTGACTTTCCAGTCAACGAAATGTTGACCTCTTGCCACGTGTACTATGCATCCAATAGTCCATGACATACCTTGATCCAATGGTTAAGATCAATCTTTGATCCAATGACCCAGATCATTTTGGGATATCGCATATCACGAGTTCCCACACCATGCTTCGTTGACTCCTCCAATGTGCAAGTCGGCGAAATTCTAATCGCTCGCCACGTGTCCTTCTTGAAGATGGACGATCCTCCTACTTTTGGGACTTTGTAAGCCCGCTTCATCTAGCACATAAAGATTGTGCTCCTTCTTCTGGATCCAACGACGGTCGGTCTTCGGGATCAGATCTTATGCCTGAGATATGTTTTCTTCTACTGTGCGCTCCTCCTATTTGAATTCAGATCTGACGGTCATCGGGAATTCTGAATGGGATCCAATGATCACTATTTCTCTTCACTATTGATCTTTCCATTTCCATGCCATTATCGTTATGCTGCTGATCGTGTTGATCTTCGCCATCAATGACAAACACGCACGCGTTGCCTTCTGTCTGTAAGTATGCCAATAGTTCCATTTGCTGGCTCATGTAATGCGAAGAATGGAATCTCAAATTGTTCCTGTACTGCCACACTTTGCAAGATAAAAGCTGAGATTAAAAGAACACAATTCAGAAATAAATGATCACACATAAATCATAAATAATTATAAAGCCACCACTAAATTATTGTTCACATATTTTGATGCATCCACTCTTAGATTATATTATAACTCACAAATTACTTACGTCAAACATTTCTACTCACAACTTCTATGTACTGAATCACGCCACACGCACACTTACAGAAATTAGATCCATATTACCATTACAACAAGCTTGTCAAGTCAGAACGGTGGGCCCTTGTCGTGCCAACAAGGAAGCTTAGAGAAAACTCACAGAACAATAAACTTTATAGAACACATGGAATCGATGAATTTAACTTCATATTAATTCTTCAGCAAGTAAGTTTACAAAAGGAGTATGTTCACAAATCCAATATGCAACATAACAATGTATATCCTCTCCCTTGGCTTAGAGCCATAACTCAATTTATATACTTTTTACATTACAAATTTGGCTCTAGAAAAGCCAATCCATGAACAATCAAATCACAACCATTTTCCATCAATGGAGGTCGATTACAAACATTAGCTAATCAAGGAAATGCATTTTCCACAAATCTAGGCATGATCCTAGAATTTCTGAAAAATTGGCAATTTACGCAAATTGGCCTCAAAGAACCCTTCATATTTTCCAGGTAGTGGATTATTTTTCCAAACCATTCTTGGGTTTTCAATCTGGTTGGGCTCTAGACAAACCCATTTGATTTTTTTTAAATATCATCTCCCATCCGCACACAACTTGAGGCACAAACTAGCAGTTTAGAAATATTTCATAATGTTAGGTTGAATCGTTCCCCCTGAGATGGAGGTCCACACGTGTGATATGGGTGAATTATTCCCCACATGTATGCATGAAAATTCCACTTTGGAAAAAACCCATATCCCATATTTTTGAGATTCATATTTATCTACACGAAAATAGAGGTGCAAATGTGGTACTGAAATCTTATAGGATCTTGGTACTGGACTAGCACAGTAACAAATCTGGGTACCAGATCAATGCAATAGTGGTACCGGATAGAGTTTCTACCAGAAGAGGCGCAAAGGTGGTACCGTATGGAGCTGGTACTAGAAGAGGCGCAGAGCTAGTACCGGAAGAGGTGCATAGTAGTGGTACCAGATCACTGTAGAGTACCAGATCAGGCAGATTACCAGATCAAGCGGTTGTTGCAGCACTGGACTAGATTCTTAATTAATATTCAAAGTAATTAGGAACAAAATAATCATTAATTATTCAATTCTAACCATTAATAAACCACATAAATCATGACTAAATGAATATTACATCATTTACAAAACAATCATTAAATGACATGTTTGTTGAGGAAAATAGGCAGAGTGCATATGTATGAGGAAAAATTGGTTAGGACATGGGACAAGATGAGGCAATTGGAGGTGAAAAAAATGAGGCTCAACATGAATATATACAAGGACATCGTTTCCCCTAATACTAAAAGTACATGCATGAGGGCAAACTCACTTAAGATGTTAAGTTTACATTTTTGACACCATTAGGTATGATGCATAGAGGGGACTTGCATTTCATATAGTGGAGTTGCTACAACTTAGTTGCCACAATATCAACCTCATCCCTTTAAAGCTCATGCCAAATCCATCTAGGTGGATTAGTCTACAACAAGAGTTAAACCTTGACGAGTGGCTTAATGCTATGTCAATATAACAACTAAATCACTTCCATGTTCATAATTGTTGAATCGATATTTTCAAACATGTCCCTAGATCTAAACTTGATTTGTTTTATATATTGAGTATTTCTCTTAAAATCATTTTTTAACCTATAATTTAAAGGAGAATTTTTTTTTATGCTATCTAAAAACTATCTTTTCATTATTTTACTTTGACAATAAAGAAATAAAATTGAAAATGGAGATGCAATTGATTATTATTTTACTTTAGAAAAAAAAGGAATAAAATTGAAAATGGAGATTAAAATGGAAAACACGAATGCAATTGATTAGTACTTTGTCTTTGGATACAAAAGTTTAAAGTATTAAGTAATGACAAGAGAGAAACTAAAATGAACATAAACACTCATGTTTTCTAGAATGATTTCAATCAAAATGCTTAATACTTCAGATATATATGAGATTGGAACAAATCCAAAACATTAATACTTGTAATACAAATAATTAATTTTTCTTTACTATGATGATATCAACTATTCATGAAAGTTGAGAACCATAATTGAAAGTAGAATACTAATATATTATTATGTACCTAAGTAAATGTTTTGTTTGGTCAATAGATTTTCATTCCAAACCCTAAAGCAACAACTCAAGTAATCATGTCAGTATGTTATACTTGCATTTTGAAATATCATTTAGAAAAATGTATAAAAAAAATAAACAACCAATTAGATTATTCAATTATAATGGGGTTTGGCAATTCTAATATTAATATGTCAAAAATTGGAGACGCAATTGATTATCATTTACTTTAACATAAAATAATAAAATTGAAAATGCACATCAAAATTGGAAGTATCAAGGGAAACAATGTCATCAGATATACCCCAGATATACCCCATTGTATGATCTTGTCTGCAATATTTGATTAAGGTCCTTAACATGAAGACTTACAAAAAGTTAATGAAATTTGATTTTTTTCTATAACAAAATGAGTCAATTAGTTAATGTACCTTCTCACATAAGTTATAGAAAATTTTATTTTCCTAGAACCACAATAATTAGAAATGTGTCCTCTTACATAAACTTTATTTGCTTTATATATATTTTATTATACCTAATTTCATTTTCTAATTTCCATGGACTATTAGTGTCAAGGGGGAAAACATCATTAAGCATATACTCACATATTGTTTTGAGTACAAGATTCATGCACACCTGGTCTCCTAGGCCATTTTGGAGTCATTGTAAGGAGATGATATATATTGGAATATGATAGTGATAGTTATAAAGGGGTCAAAGTTTGATTGGAGTTATAAGATATCAAGCAAAACTTTTCAATACTCAGATAACATGTTGTTCGAGTGGAAACAAACAGTGAGTAATTCATAATGTAAAATCATATGTGTAATAATAAAGAAACCATTGACACCATTCTAGATAAGCATAATGTATTCCTCTTAGACTATTTTGCATATGATAAAGGGAAATGTCTA
The DNA here is from genome assembly GCA_009831015.1 of Picea engelmannii. Lineage (NCBI taxonomy): Eukaryota > Viridiplantae > Streptophyta > Pinopsida > Pinales > Pinaceae > Picea > Picea engelmannii. The sequence continues at coordinate 88,727 of ML818158.1, forward strand.
TTCGATGCTCTTCAAGTTGTTTTCCATTTTAAATACACTTCAATGGAACTAAAACATGGAACAATGCAATACTTTGAAACCTATTTAGAGAGACAAGATGCATAAGCAATATTATCTTATGAAAATGAATTACATATAAATTTATGAATGGAAATGTGTAGTGTCAATGATCAAACTGTTTACCTTTAATGATTGTCAAAATCATCCTTAATGATTGTACTCCCAAACAAAAGAGGACTATGGGGAGAGATCTTTTGTATTCATTGGCTATCAAATTGGATAAAAATACCAATAAGTATTTAGTCAAGGGAACAAATGAAAAATTATTTGCATTTCAACCCATATATATATATATATATATATATATATAT